>JAVQJF010084281.1:0-44685 GCA_036023855.1 Gadopsis marmoratus | reverse complement strand
TTTTCATCTGTGAAGACCGAGTCATCTTCTGATTGGTCACTGAGGAGGTCACATGGCAGGATTGAGGACGAGTCTGCAATCTCCTGAACTGGAGCGATGCTCGGCCGGCGGCTCCCTGTTCCATTTACCGTGGGAGGGACCAGTTTACCACCTGGGACGTCAGGTGGACTCGTATTCTGAAGATCCATGGCAACCGTGCCTGTAAATGATATTGACCTTAGCTTTAAGTCACACATAATAAACCAGTGTCTCCAGTCAATACCTTTCAGACCTCTTTCATCAACAAGAGCAGTTTATCACACTCTACATAATCTCTCACCCATGCTAGCGATGATGCTGTGCACAGGAAGCTGTGATGGTCCATCATAGATTCCCCCGGCAGGGCGGCCCTTCCTCTCCTCCTGGTTGAAGATGAAGGCTGAGTTCTCCTCCTTGGTGATGTTAATGTAGTAGCAGGTGTCCGTGGCAGCCATGATGTGGCGCGGGCCAGGGTTCAGCAGAATGCTCTTGTTGTCTTCCCTCTTTATACCGATCAGACACACGCCGTACCTGCACGTCACATACCTGCTGTTAGCATATACTTGGAAATGTCTCACAGCAGAAACTTGTCATCACATTAAAAGCCATAAAAATCTTGGACTTCATAGCTAAGAATTGGTACTTGAGGCTTAAAAAAATGGTTTGACTTTGTGGGAAATACGCCTACGCACGTCTGCCTTTCTTGCCGAGAGTTAGCTTAGTTTAGATTAGCATAAAGACTGGAGACGGGTAAACAGCTAGCCTGGCTGTGTCCGTTACATGCCTGGCAACCTCACGTAGACGACAAGACCAAGACAAGACCAAGTCACTTTGCTCAGCCAAGAAATAGACAAATTGGCGTTTGTACACTCCGGTTTTCTTATACGAACTAAACAAACCAGATATAACATGTTAATTAGTGAGCTTTACAGTTACTGCTAGGGAGATTTCATTAACTTGCTGCTGGTTGCAGCATATAGCATGGTAACTAAGCGTTAAAGGTCAAACTATTGCTTTAAACAACAGAAGTGTTGTCTGGACATGCAAAAATTATATTAAGATTTTGTGGCAGTGAGCTGAAAATCTGTTTTTTGCAATCTGCAATATAATTGAAAAATATCAATTTTTAGCAGGACAGACAGCAACTATGTATAACTAAAAAACTGGATGTTGTTCTTTTTGCATTTATTTATCTGTACAACATACGTATCACACTACGATGAGACAAAAGAATAGTAGTGCACTGCTGCTGTACAAGATGATACCAGGTCAAACAGACAAACCAACGGTAACAAACTATACAACCCCTGCAAATGCTTTGGTTCACGTTCAACTTGTCAGCATCTGAAGAAGATGCTTTAGCTTACATGTCAACTCACTTCTTGTGAGCATGAAAGGAGGCATATGTGAAGCTTTTGCCATTGTACTCTCCAAAGAACTTGCTGTCACACAGTCGGATGTGATAGACCTCGTTGCCAGAGCAACATCCGTACATCCTCTGCCACTGCTCCGGAGACTGTTGTCCTTCTCTGCATTCGGTCAGGGAAAATACAATCAAAACATACGACGGATCAGTAAACAGGATCCTTTTTTAAAGCGTTAGAAATGTACCACATATGCTGATATACATGCAGTCTTGACAAACTCTGAATTTTGTGAAAATCTATTCTGGATGAATCATTAGCATCATTTGCAAAACTCTCCACCTCCTCTTCCCACATCCCTCCAGACCCTTAGGGTCGCTCTGGGTCTCCTGGGTCTGCTGGTGAAAGCAGACAGCTTGATCCATCTGTCAGTCAGTCGGCTTGGCTCTAATATGCCCTCTGTAATGACTTCCGGTAATTACAGTAATTGCTCAAGTGCTTTGATGGAGTTTAATGGGCTACAAGAGATGCTCAGAACAACCCTAAGGTAGCAGTTTACATACTTGTTTGTTAGTAGTGAGCACTATTCATTTTTATGTAAGATGACTTCGTATTTCATACACTCTGGCTTCCATACTTTAACTCATCGCAAAAGACAAAACAATATGCTTATTATTATAAATATCTCCTGGTCATTTTCCCACCGAACCTCCTTTATGATCTGCATGTCTCTAAATTCATCTCGTGCACCCAAAGACGCCCACACATGCGACGCAAACATACACATACAATGCACCTTTGCATAAACATACTCACTCATATGACTATAATACACATTCATATACACCTTTGTGGCTAATGTGTGCTATCTCAAAGCCTGTACTCGTTTGTTTAATAAAAATACACAAAGCTTCACTTTCTAAAGACGTGTTAGGAACACAGTAAGTGCTATAGCACATTGATCCCCTTTAATGTGGCTTCCCTCAGTCATTCACAACATCTTTTAAAAGTGCCAGTGTGCATGCTGTGAAAAATCATTTTCTACCGGAGAGCTTTTCACACTGTTTTACAGAGAACACATCCTAAAAAAAATCAATTTTGGTGCCACCCGGTTTCTTTTTTGGTTTAATGCACTCTCTTTAATTCCTGCAGTTTTCCACGACGAACTAAGACTTTTGTCTTTGCTTGGGCTTATTCACCTCTCTGTGCCAGTTCCATGGAAGCTGTATATACAAGAGCAGACATGAACATGTGAAGAAATTTGAACTTTGTGATCACACTAAGGACAAATCAAAAAGCCAGAGGGGGCCCCTGGTTATGCAGGGTGACTGACCGTCCGCGGGAGGTGTGTACAAGGAGCGTGACCAAAGTGGAGGTGGCAGGACACACACAGTTGAGAGCCAACATGGCGTACTTGAACTCCTCCTCACACACAACGTGATCTGAAGAGGAGCAAATGAGCTGATCAGAGGGGCTTTGTAAGAAGTCATATTATCATGTGTTACACAAAAAAGGTGCTTTATTAGTGGAAAACACAATTTAAAGGAAAGGTTGTTGGACAATATGTTTCTTTGCTTTCTGGCAGAGAGTTAGATGAGATGATTGATGCTACTCTCTTATCCGTCGGTTATGTATGACGATAGCTAGTGCCAAGAGATTATTAGCTTAGTGTAAGATCAATAAAGTATCTTATCTTAAGCTACTCTAGTTCTCTCCAAAGTTGAAAAAAATATAATAATTAATATAAAAATACTGATAACTGCTGCTTTAACAGACAGGTATAAGAGTGGAATCAATTTTCTTGGACAGAAATTGAATAAGCATTTAGAAACTCTCACCTGCAAATTTTACATGGAACTTATTTTCAGGTTTAAGTATCTGGACATAAAGGGGACAATTTGGAGCAAAGTCCTTCACTGCCCAGGCTCTCAGGATGGTCTGATGATCCTGAGGGGACACAGTGAACAACAATGAATTGCTTTTAATTAATTAGTAATTGTCTTTATGACTGACAGCTTTGATGACTTGAGTCTTTGAAAACAAAGGAATGGCAACTCAAAACTGTTGTTGTTCTTACCGCAGCCATGCGATCCGCCTCGTTACGACTGCTTAGAATGAAACAAGCCTCTGCATCATCCATTCTGCGGCAGCGGGACAAATAACAGAACAAAATCAAAATACATGAAAAACAAAGGCTAATTACTCAAATACAAAACAGCGGCAACAAAATCACAAACCCTGCAACAAAAGAGTCAGCCAATCAGAACTCAACTGAAATGACTTTGACCAGTCAGAAACAGAGATAAGAGCAACATCATTTGATTCAATATTAAATATAACATTGCCTGCATATAGACAAACACGCAAGCATTAACCTGAGATGCTGTGCATCGTATATGCTGCAAATGTGGAACTGTTTTGCATACGATGAACACAGCCGGGAGAGTGCAGACTGCAAAACAAGTGTGGGAGGATTTGAAACGGTGCCAGATGTAGGATGCAAGCTCAACACACACCCAGTCTTCTACTTATAATTGCTCTATCGCAGCCCTGCCAAATGTATACACTGAAGTTACATAAACAATTTCTCCACAGTAATACTTAGTTTGATGTAAGGTGTTCCATACCTTATGGCACAACTGTTGCAGAGGAATAGTTTGTGTTTTTGACATGCTTTTTTATGTATTTGCTTTCTGTTGTTTTAGTGTTGCACTCACCCGAGGAACTGAATTGATTTGGCTTCCTGTCCCGGAACTGGTAGAAAAGCTGTGACTTTAGTTTAACTAACTATACAAGAGTAAAATGTGCAAGGAAGACATAACACTAACCTTAAATTCAATTATTTTTTAATAATTTTTAAGATTTTACACCTTTCTTTTCTCATTATTATGTATTAAATCATCCTTTTGTTGAGTCTAAAAAAAGAATATATCATCTGGAAATCAATACTCATTGAGATATTTTAGTCTGGACCAAAATGGTGGACTGACCGAAAGACAGACCAACATTACCATCCCCCCTCTTGCCATGTTTTACTGTTCAAATACCAAATGTCCTTTTCTGGGCCCAGAGGTTTTAGCATCTGTCTCTTACTTGGCTCTCAGCAGGTCCTGGTCTTTGAGAACAGATCCTTGCAGATAGATGACCCTTTGAGACCACAAAGGGATCTGCAGTACTCTCCGCACCTGGAGGTCCATTTCACTTGGGCACAGGATCACCACATAGTAATCCTTTAAGATTACACAAGAACCACTTTAGTATCTGCTGTGGACTGCATTAAGATCCATGTAGAAGATGTTAATATAACAACATCTGGATACAAATTTCCCTCAAGTGTCTCAGGTACTTCCGTTTATCTGAATCACAAGAGGTATTTTCCCTCAGAAAGACACCATGCAGATCACCATCACATCCTATATGTGCACTCTAGAGTATGAAAATGCATGTGCTTATTTTGTGTTATTTGGTACCTGCAATCTGGGATGGGCGTAGAATTCATTGAGAAAATCCATGAGCAGGTCTATCTTTAGTGCGCTGACACACAGCACTACGTGTTTCTCTGTCTGCGCTCTGTGGCGGCTGTAGTTCCCTCCAGACTTCTGCCGCTCCATCCACAGGTACATCAGCTCCTCAAACTAACACACAAGCTGAGTGACACTAGAACCCACAAAGGAACACTCAGAAGGTGCCAAATATGAACTCTAATCCTACCTGCAGAGGCAGCACCACCAGAGCCACACATATCATGATGACCACCAGCAGCTGGGAGGGCCATATGCGGGGAGTGACGTCTCCAAAGCCCACGGTGGAGAAGGTGACGATGCAGAAGTAGAAGGAATTGAAAAGGGTGAGGTTTTTGCCTGCTCGCTCCAGGTGCTGGATTCCACATGTGCTGGGCAGAACAGGTTAGATCATTAATAATGATCTATTGCATTAGTTTTGTTTACAAGTCCATTATTTAGGAATCATTTCTTGAAAGGCAGCCTCACCCGGTGAAGACCAGGCAGAGCAGGGTGCAGATGAGAATGAGGACCTGGTTGAACATGGCTGAGTTGGTCCTCTGGATTGCTCTGTGGACATCGTTCTACCCAAGAACAACAGCATACTTTAACATTTGAATCTAAAGGCTCAACTCGTCTAAAATAAAGACACCAACTTGCATCCATCAAATGTTTTCTCTGATCATTAACGTCAGTTCCGTTCTCACATCATTAGTTTAGCTATTTGCTACAAAATGAGATGTCATTTTGGGTCTCCTATTGGATGCTTCCTGCTGCAGGGATACAGCTGAACAGCATGAAATACGGAACAACATGACACGGCTGCAAATGATCCCCCAGTTGAAGCCCTCCAGGGTGCACACAATCAGAGTAGAACCAAAGCAGGAGAAGGCTGTGTTGTTGCAGTACCAATGACTGTGAGCATGAAAGGCCTGCATGAATTAGTCAGCTGATCCAGTGTCGTGTGACTCAGAGCGTCTTGCCTTAACAAAGTCATTAAAATGTTGATTAAAAACAAGTCATTAACAGAATTGGTTAAGCTAATGCTGTTGACTCACAATCATGTTCTCCAAGGCACATTTGGCCAGCCAGCAGTTGAGAAACACGGGAATGAAGATGTTCCTTATTGAGGGCCAGAAGATCTGTGGAGAAAGTGAGACACTTCAACTCACTAATGGATTCAGAGTTAAACTTTTCTTCAACCGTGTCAATCACGCATTAAAAGCTGCACACCAATGGGAAATACTATACCACTGTGGCTTAAATGCTTCACCTGTGGAAGATTACAGCCTGCTCTTTTTATCTAACATTTTAACACCCAAAATGACTGTGAAGCAGGGGTACAGTCTGCAAATGGTATCCATTTACTTCTGTATAGTTCAATTCTCTGCGTCCATGTAGCTCAGTCTGACCTACAATACGTTTTATGGCTGCGAACACTGCGATTATGAAAACAAGACTAAGCTAGTGGCTCTGTGAGGCTGAGGCACAGCTGTGTTTTGAGCTAAATGCCAGCATGCTTCTGTAACATGCTCACAATGACAATGTTGACATGCTGATGTTCACCAGGTATAATGTTTACCATGTTTAGCATCTTAGTTTAGCGCGTTAGCATGCAATTACGTACAGGTGAGGTTAATGGGAATGTCAGGGGTTTTGATTGTATTGTATTTGATCATAAACCAAAGTATTGGACAAATTCAAACCCACTGTGGCACTAGAACAACAGCCAGGGATCACAAAAGCGATTACAATTTGTCCTGTGGATGAATGCCTGTACAAAATGTCATGGCTAGTGGGAGATGGTTAAGATAATACTGTAGTTCATTGGTGCCATAGTAAATTATTTACCGTGATGATGAAGGGAACAGTGTTGATCATCTCCAGAAGAAAGGACACCTGGAATATCTGTTCCCAAATGTTCCCCTAAAATTAAAAACATGCACAGACTTTTTAACAGTTTTACCTGTAAGCAAACAATAGACAGTGAGTCACTGCAGCGATACATTTCTTAATTGCAGTCTGTTACTTTCCACGACCACTTAATCCTTCAACCTCAACCAGATCCTGTAATTACCGTCTATCCTTAATGTAGCCGCGACAACTGCCTTGGGCTAATTATGCCACTTATGGATTGTCAATCTCACAGACTGTAAGTGACTAATTGTTCAGACGGTATTTTGTAATCATGCTGATGTGCTTGAAGTCTGTGTGCATTTATTTTGTGTGTGTGTGTGTGTGTGTGTGTGTGTGTTACCTTGTAGCTCAGATACATCAGTAACATGGTCTCCAGGAAACTAATAATGGCCACAATCACCTGCGCACACCAAAACAGGAAATAATAAACTCAAACTCATAAATTCAGTGTCTTCACATTTGTTTAGATGGTCAAGAATCTGTGGTTTGTCAAATATTTGATCACCTCGTTTCATATACTTCAAAATACTACTAGGTTTTACTTGTTTAAATCAATTGTTATTTGTCTCTGTGTATATTCAGTTGTGACTCACTTGAATGGCCCAGACAGGAACCTTTCTATCCACCCAGAAGATCAACCCCCTGTTGGACAGAGCATACAACAGCTACTCTTTTATTAACTGTTAACAACAAATATCCTCCACATCAGAAAAGAAATACAATATTGTATGTTTTAATACCTTCAGTGTGTGTCATAAATACAGTCAAAATAAGACTTATAGATGACAAAGATGCGAGTTATTATATCTCCAGATGTGTATTAAGAGAGTATGAGGTTAATAGATATGACAATCTGTCCAATTAACATTGATCTGGCAATACAAACACTGATCTCATGCCAGGTTACGTAATGAGATGAGTGCAGGAAATGAAGTAAGATGCCAAATGAAGAGCTGAAAGAGCACTTATTCAAGAGAGAATATTGCACTTACTAGAGGCTACATAATAAAGCTCTACTAATTTCACCCTATTAACAGAAATCCCACCTTCGGCTGCTTACCAGTTAATTTCTCTGTCCTGCACTGATCCGTTCCACTGGCAGTCAACACTACAGGACAGAGGGTAAGGAAAAGAGGACAAAATGAAACAGAATTATGAACTTTAAGCTGCAACTTTCACGAGATAGTATACATGCCAGTTCAACCCAGTGGATCCGTCGGTCTCTATAATCCTTACACATCTGAATATCGAGTGACTTTATTATGTTAAACACAGATTTAACTTAAACGTTTATTGTAGATCCAGTCAAAAATGCACAATTATTTAAACATGTCTGGTTGCTTGATAGTTATGTAATTTCCCTCAGATGAAACCAGTTAAAAACCTGTGTCAGTTTATATAATCTCTCTGTACATACTTGGCATTTTATTGCTATTATTTCAATGTTCTATCGCTCTTCTAAAAATTTATCATTTGGACTGTATGTTAGTTCTTCTTTTGTTGCCACTGTTCTTTGTGTGTAGAGACACTTCTGTGTGATAATGCGCTTTAAAAAAAAGATCTCGACTTGATTTAGAAACTTTTCTCTCAGTGTGAACAAACCATTTGTTGTTGCCACTGGGAGCGTTTTGCTGTCCTGCGGTGTGATTGGTGCTGGCGCCCTGACCAGGGTTGTCTGTCGCCACTCGGATGATGTACAGCAGACAGGTGAGCAGCTTCAGAGAGAAGTTGAACACACGAATCCTAAGACCTGAAGGCGAGAGAGGGACCCATGTTGCAAACAATTACTCACCACAAACACACACTAAAGCAGTGCAGTAAAAATGGGATTTATTATGACTCATAAACAACATCAGTGTGCTTACATGTGTGAGTAGATTTACAGTAAGTGCAGCACAGCGGTAATTCTCTTTAAATCTATGGTTGCTAAGCAATGATCTCTCCAGGATTTTCTAGGTCTGCTAGGTTTTTCTACCTGCATCTTGGTCAAATTAGGCTTGAATCTGCGGGTATGGCTTTTATTGTGAAGTCCTTTAATGGACTCTTTCAATTATGCAACAGCCAGTTTAGGGATGGAAGAAGATGGCTGGCACCATCCACTTACTTGATCTTTGGTTTTTGATGAAGAAAAGCTTCAGACGCTCCTTGAAGGTGTTTTCATTCACATAAAACTCTACCTGCACCCTAACAGGGAAGAGAAGGAGAGAAGCTGTCACACCAGAATCAGCAGCCAGATGGTTTTTCAAGCAGTTTTTCAAGTATGACATTTTTAATTAAATAATAATTAATAATTAAATGGAAAAGAAAAATGATTAAATATTGAAATGACAAAAGATAACTTTATAATGTAATAATTAATTTTCTTTTCAAAATGTTCTTGTATATGTTGTCATTTCCCTCTTCCAATTACACATTTTAATTTATGCATTTAATTTGAGTATTTTACATTTTAGCTTTTCTATTTTTCACTTCAGGATTTAAAATTTTAACAATTTGTCATTTCAATATCCAATTTCTTTTTTGATTTTCCTTATTCTTTTGTTTAACATTTAATTATGGTCTGACTTTCCTGAGTACTAAAATCTAATAATAGTTTATTTGCCGTTTTCTCTTTTAATTTGAATTCTGGTTAACATTGTCTTCCATATTAAAGGTGCAACTATAATCTCACAACCTGTCAATACATCATCATTACTTTTGCAAGTGAGCTTCATTACATAAAAAATTATAATCATATTTACACTTTTTTCCTTACATGCAATTTTGAGGTAAAAAAAAAAATTTCTTCATGATGTATATGATGATTTGCTAGATATGGATACAGCAAAACACATAACAGGTTTTGGCTAAGCCGTCAGGACTAACTTTGTTGTGGGTAAAGAAATATTTCCTCTTGCAATTTGAAAAATAAATAAAATCAGATTAACTGTGAACCAATAGCACCGTGTTGGATGTTCATTTGTAAGGCAAGGCAAAGCACAGGAGGAGAGTCAGTCAGAGAGAATAAGCACAACTCGTACAGTCGGTACTTTGGCAACACATGGAAAATCTTTACACTTTTAAAGTATAATCTTGCAGACAGGCAAAAATGAAAAGAGAGAGTGAATGCATAAAGGAGATTAGAAGTATTTAAGGGAGGTTGAAAGCTTGTGAGGCTGCGCTGCGTCTGCTGCAGTAATCCCACATTTAATTGCTGCAGCTGAGCAAGGTTCACAGTGCGAAGGAAAAGGCAGTGTGGGTTGCCGGATGTGCGACATGCCTTCGGTGTGCGCGCTGCAACAGCTACTTCGGGTCTGCACCATGATAAAATGACACCACAGAAAAGTGAATAAACCCCTTCAGAGGTGAAACGGAGAACACACAAAAGAGAAATCCTCTCTGCGATGAGATCTGAAAGCAGCCGTCACATCGGTCCAGCAGCAGGGGCTGAGATGGTTGAAAGGAGTAAATCCACTTCAACTGAGAGCTGGATGTCACACATGAGGGTCCTACAGATCTGTCTGTCTTCGTGCCCCCCCCCCTCCCTACACACAGATAATAGTGCAAGTAATGACCCTTAATCAGCTCCTGTTGAGAACATGATTACTAGCCAAAGTGTTCTGACATTAGTTATACTGCATTGTCACATTGGAGTTCCAGGCGATATAAGACACGCAGCTTTGGGAGTAATCAGATCTTTTAAAGTGACTGAGCAAGATCTGCAAGTATAATCATTTAGCAGCTGCTGCTTTTATCAGCTCAATTCACCACGAGGTGTTCATCAGCAACAGAACGAAAGAAAAGAGAGAAAAGGTTCAAATAGTAAGCAGGGAGTTTGACTGTGATCGTGCAATTCTTTTTTTGCCACCATATCACGAAGAGCTGAAATCCCACAAACTGCTGTTTTGACTATTGGTCAGACAAAATAAGCAATAGGAAGACAGCACCTTGGGCTTTAAGAAACAACATGTTTCACCATGTCTCTGACATTTTATAGGCAACTAATCGCTACATTAAGGGGAAAATATGGCAGATATCAAACACTTTATACTAG
Organism: Gadopsis marmoratus; assembly: GCA_036023855.1. Lineage (NCBI taxonomy): Eukaryota > Metazoa > Chordata > Actinopteri > Centrarchiformes > Percichthyidae > Gadopsis > Gadopsis marmoratus. Next base: position 33,853 of record JAVQJF010084281.1, on the reverse strand, counting down.
AGCTGAAACTGATGGTCAATTAGTCGAAGGACAGAAAAGTTATCTGCAACTTTTTAAAAATTAATTTAAGCCATTTCTTAAGCAAACAGTGCCAAAAATTCACTCTCAAGGGTGAATAATTGTTGGTTTTCGTAAATGGACTCTTTCTTATATTCATAGTGTTCTATCATCTTTGTTTTATGTTGGACGCACAAAACAAGTCATTTAAATTTGTGAGGGGCATTTTCACTGTTTACTGACACTTTAAAGAACCAAAAGATTAGTGGATGAACTGAGAAAAGAATGAATCAATAATGACAATCGGTTAGTTGCAGCTCTACGTTATATTACTGCAGTTGTGTCAATGAAGAAAATTAATTACTTTCAGGTTCTTGTAACTAACTATATGCCTACATAAACAAACACGCAGGCATTCCTGTGCACCATCAGCAGTTTTTGGGCGCGCTGATGAAATTAGTCAGAGCGAGCGCACGCTGTCTGCTTCCTCCAGCGTTCCTCTGTGAAAGTATTGCATAACTGCAATTTGTGTCCGTTGAAAAATAATAAATAACAGTAAAATCTTCTCTGGCGCCATCGCTTCCCCCTCAGCTGACATCAGGACATCATGCGCACTTAAGAGGAACACTGCTCCATGTGGCCCTACCTCTGCCCGGCATCACTACCAAAAGGGTCCGACCTCCAAGTGTCCACTGACGGATTGATCCAGGTTGGGATGATGATCTTGGGATCCATTGTCCATTGACACCTGAAGCTGCGTCGTGCACTCAGTCTTAATTCCCACAGTATTCGCTTCTTATACCAACGCGCCTCCTCGCAGCTCTAAAATAACACAACACTGACTGTGTGAATTTGAAACTAATTATTTTTTATCTTTGAGGAGAAAAAAAATAATTCAAAACACGCCCATTACATTAAAAAAAAGGAATTCATAGACAAAGGAGTGCTTGATTAATCATTTATTTTGAGGAATGAACTGCTTATTGGAATATTTTTAGACATGTAGCCCATCTCTCTCTCTTTCTCTCTCGTGCGCGGGCCTGTTGCCACAGCAACGTTGCACTGACAGGAATAACCCTAACTGATGCTGTTGCAGCATGGTCCTCTCCAGTAGAACTGCAGCTCTTGAAAAAGCTGTAAACATTCACTGTGACACACTGAAAGAATGGTCCGATGGATGAGCTAAACACGCAGGTTTTTTTTTTTGGCATGTGGCATCGGGCATCATGAGCTGCAACATATCGGTATTTACAATGTCTTATAGAAGTGTTTCAAATGTGTGATCTCAAGCCCTCATGATTTATAGCCTACAAAGCCCAAAGGCACCACGCCGTCTGTCATCCTGTTTTGCTCTCCTGTCTCTCTCTGCTCTCCTGATGTGGAGGTTTTGGCATCATAAGTGACAGACGATAGCGACAGAAAGATAAGACGCTCTTTTTTCTCCTTTTGGATTTGAAAATGCAGACAGAAAAGGAAATTCCAGAGCAATGTAGGAGGCTCTGCCCTCTTGCTCTGTCTGTCTCATTCCGCTCCCACCTTTCTGTCATCTCTTAATTTGAAGAGTCTGAAGTAGTAATTCATAGATTACCTCCCCCATGAGTCAGTGCTTTTGAAACCACCAGAAGAGGCCACTCCACGTGAACCCCCCTTTATACACGCTATTACTGTAACACCAGTCAATGTGGCTTTCCGAGTTACACGAGAAGACCCTTACGCCATTAAGACCTGCCTGAAAAATATTTGACATTTACATATCACAAGTTTTAGCATTGCAGACAGAAGAGCAGAAGAAAGGAGAAAGTGAGCCTGAGAGAAAGACTGCAGCACTTCAAATATGACTGATAGTCTGATATTGTGTACATGCTTGTTTCTTCTCATGCATGCCTGCCTTTGAGAAAAGGAACCTTTGAGTGACGGATGCTCCCTGGGTAGATGTGAGCAGTGACATTTGGGATTTCACAAAAAGCTGCTGAACACAAGCCTGGAAGCTGGCCACTAAATATCTAACCCGAGGCATCATTCACCTCCAACAACACTATCTGCCGGGGACAGAAGACAGGTTCATTTGCAGGGAAAGAACAGAAAAATGATAATAACTGTCTAAATAGGAGCTGGAAATGTAGACAGTGTTATTGAGGGCAAAAGAGTAGTCGCATGGACAGCCGGGGAAAGGTCACATTTGACTGAAAGCGTTGGAAGAGCTTTTGTTTTTCCTTGTCAAATCAAATGTAATAAACAGCACTGCGGTCTTGAAGGTTTGCTGCTGTTGTAATCACCACTAAAATTACATTTGATAATCACTCTCCTGAGGTCCATCTGGCAGAACACCAAATTATATACCAAACAACTCTCTAGTGGAAATGCATATATAAGCAGCAGCAATAACAGAAAAGGTGCTTTTCTGTTTCGAGCAATTTTTTGGCTCTTTGTTTTCTAAGTCCTTGCTCTTGCACTGTTACGACTCTCAGGACGAAAACAGATGAAGCAGATCTCATAAAAACTACTGATCTCATCCATGAAGCTCAGAGGCTGCAGCAGAGTACAGAACATTTTAAATACTCATGAATTAGGTCACAACATCATTCAAATTCAACTTTTTCAAGTTTCAAATAAATTCTTGAATGCATCAAACACACACGCAGGCACGTACACAGCTAGTCTACTTTACAATGTCTTCTCAAAAATAACCAGAGTGATTCAGAAACTTATTTTTCAGCACCATGGACACCATCCCAAACTACTGCCATGTTTCTGGCTTCATTTCCTCTTTCAGGGCTGACAAAATCCAAAGCACTTAATGCGTGTAACAGGGCTAGATGACACTTCAATCTGCACTTGTGTATGTTGTTGTGTATGCTCAGACTGCAGTAAAAACACCACACACAATAACTCTGATATAAAACAACCACGAGCACTGCCTCAAAGGTGGGGTTGGATGCTAATTATGTGCATTTGTCAGCTGTAAAAAAAAATAAATGAATAATAATCTTAAATTTTTTCATTTGAAGGAGGAAATAGTCTGAAAAATCATGAGAGCATATGGTAAATGTAATGCTTGAAATGAAGCAGGGTGGACATGATGGACAGACTATAAAAAGGTTTGGTTATCAAATACTACTAAACTCATTTTCTTACAGCCTATTATGTGCCTTCTTTGCAGCAGACTTTTGCAGTTTAGTCATGCAGTTACAAATCATTTTCAGTAAGTGTTTAAGAACTGCATCCAAGGATAATTTCCATTATTGATTAATCTGCTGGTTCTTTACCTTGATTAATCGTTTTGGGTCTAGAGATGTCAGAATAGATCCCAAGATGACGTCTTTAAATGTCTTGTTTTGATTAACGGTCCAAACCTTAGAATTATTAAATTTCATAGAATAACAGTGGGATAATAAAATCAGCAAATGTTAGCTGAATGTATTAACGATTGAAATAGTTGCTAAAAGTATCGTCTAAAAGGGCGAAATAGCTAAATGTAATGGATAAAGAGTGGGAATAGCTAGCTAAAAGTATAATGGTTGAAATATTTAGCAAACATTTAATGGATAAATGGTGAAAGAGCTAACATAATGGATCTACATTTGAAAGTTAGCTAAACGTTATGGATAAATGGTTGAAATAAATGGCAGTGTGGATGAAGGAGTGCTTGAGTTCACCTGACAGGACAGGGCTTTCAAAATCCACTATATCTCACAATTTTACACTTTACTTTTGACCATCACCAAAAAAACAAGGAGAAAAGAAAAACCTCTGAGTTCATCTAAATGTCTGTGTCTCTGGCCGTGTCAAACCACACTGCTCAAACCTACTTTCTGTGAGTTACCGTTTCGCTTCACGTTCACGCTGCTGCCTACCTGTCATCATTCTGGAAGGTCTGGTCCCCGAGCAGCAGGTCTCTGAAGCGGAAGCGGGGCGGCAGCGGAGGCACCTCACTCTCCAGCTGCTCCATCTTAAGAGTGGAGATGTCTAAGATAACCCCGCTGCTGTTGATGTTTGTCTGGACTGGCGCTGGAGAGGAGCTGGGGGAGGGAGAGGAGAAGAATAAAGAAGCAGAAGGGAAATGAAGGGAGAAAAAGAGGAGACGTGCACAGGTGAAGGAAGTTGGAAGGACAGGCAATGTTGAAAGGGAACAAGGAGCACAGGGAGACGGAGTGGAAGCAAGGAAAGGAAACATGGGATGACAAAGTGCAGGTGGTGGACTGATACAGGAATGCAGAAAAGTATGGCTTCGAGGAAATGGGAAAGAATAAGACAGTCACAAACAGAAAGGATTTCAGCCCGGTCCAGAAAATGATCCACACTGAGCTTTAGTGACCACATGCAGTTAGCCTCTTTTGCTGTCTGTTTGCAGCTTTTTCTGTAACATGAGCTGCTGGAACAGCATCCTGAAGTCACACAAGCAATAGAAAGCGCAACCAGCCAACATATGTTCATCTACAGCTCCATGCATATTGACTGCTTTTACTACCCTGCAGATGTGTAGGCCTAAAATGCAGCTACTGTGGCTGTAACATACGTGTGAGACTTAAGAGTTAATGCCCGCCACGTCTACCATTTGTCTTGGTGTGGGAAGGTTTCAACCAGTGGTGGAACGTTGCTAAGTTAATTTACTCAAGTACTGTGTTTCAGCAAAATGTGGAGATACTTGCTATTTACTTGAGTATTATGATACATCTACTCTGCTACATTTCAGTGGGAAATATTGTACATTTTACTCCACTACATTTATCTGAAAGCTATAGTTACTAGGTACTTTTCAGATTCTGCATAGAAAAACATATGATAAGCTTATAGAATGCACTACATTATCTAATATTAAACCAGTGGTTCCCAACCTTTTTAGCTTGTGGCCCCTTACTAAAAAGCAATGCCTAGTTGAGGCCCTCTAACTTCCCTCTAAACACAAAACAAAAGTTAAGAGAAATTTCCAAAAAATGATAACTAATTTATGTAGCAGAACCTTTTTTTTTTCTTCTTTCCTTCCTCATTAATCATGTCATGACCCCTCAGATTTATCTTGTGAGCCTTTTGGAGGGGCCTGACCCCTAGGTTGAGAACCACTGGACTAAAATACCAAACTGCATATAAAGGAGTTAAAAAGTAGACTACTTACACAATGTTGCATGAGTATTAACAATCTAATAATGTAATGTATAATAATTTACTCTCATTATTTTGCATAATGAGAACTTTTTGAGTTTTGATACTTGAAGTTGCTCAATTAGTATTATGAATGCAGGACTTTTACGTGTAATGGAATATTTTTGCATTGTCGTATTGGTACTTTTACTTAGGTAAAGGATCAGAGTAAACTTCCACCACTGGTTTTATCTCATGCTATCACTCAGCTCGAGGCATTAATAATCCTTCACAACAACAATCAGATTCATCTCCATATCACATCATGAAAACTAGGATAGAATCGATAGACCTGGTATGGATGATGAGCTCAATTTCTACCGTTACGTTTAATGCCCGCAGATGTTGAGTCACCTCTTCCAGTTCACACCTCATTCAGTCGCAGCCCTGCGTAATATGCAAAGGAGGACTACGTGTTACCTTTGAACGCAGGATAAGAAGGTGTTTGAGGACGAACTGTTGCCGGTCACTTGAAGGAATGAGATGAATTAGAAAGCCCCCGCTGAAGGGATTGATTTATAACTTAATATTTTACGCTATTTTGATATCAGAGTACACTGCAAGGAGGGCTATTTACTGTATGTGAGATTACAAGCTTATGCATATTAACTCCCGGGTTGAAACATCCTTTAATTAAGTATTACTCATCCCAGGGAGACCCGATTATGCAATGTATGAAGACTGTCTGTTTGCTATAGTCCTCCATCCATCTAATTTAACCAAACAAAACCCAACGGCAAAGAGCACCACTCAGATCTCATGCTACTGGAATAGTCTACCTATTGAATTAAGGGACAGCTCAAATCAGCAAACCTTTAAAAATAAATGTTAAGATAAAGCAAACCAAACTTGCAATCACAAATAACCGCACCTCATCTCTGGCACTGCCTTTACATGCTCTCATCTCTTTTACCTGTATTGTAATGTATTGTATTGTACGGATGACAGCCGGCACTCATTTGTTGTAACCTGCCTCGCACAGTTACATTGATGTGTAAACTGAAATGTTGATTGGTGTGCATTGTCCCTGGTAAATAAAGAATTAAAAATAAGACACGCTGGTGCTTAATGGGTCACTGAAGGCAAACAGATGCCGAGTGAGAAGATTGATGGTTAAAATGTTGAGCTCTCGCCTGTATGTCTTCTTTGGGACAATATAAGGTTGGGTTGTTTTTTTTTTTTTAAACACAAATGCCCCAAAGAATAGACACAGATGCAGAGTCCCAACACATTCTAACATTATTTAATGTGCTTTGTTATATTAGCTGTAGTAATGCAAGCAGATAATATCCGGGCTGTAACAGTGAAAGCCGAGACAGAGACGGGTCGACAGGTGAAGATGGAAAAGCACAAATGTTTTACACACTGCAGCTAACTGAACTAAAAATATTCACGTGTAATGAAATTAGGCCTAAAATTTGACACTTCAAACTAAACCCCTCACCGTCCAGCACGGCAGGCCTGTGTGACTCTGACCATGACAACTTTTGAGGGATGCGAGGGATGAGAAGTTACCCCATCACTCATCTGCAGCTCACAAAGTTCGCGGCTCTCCTCTCCCCTCTTACCGCGGCCGGTGCTCCGTCACGGTGCCGTCGTCGTTCACAAACGACTGATTCTCGTAACACTCGCTGCACATCTTGGCGGGAGATCCGGCGCTGCCGTCGGACTGGAGCGCTGCGGTGGTCGGCGTGGGGTCCCCCTTCACAAAGTCGCCTTCCCGGGTTAATTGCATCGGAGGGCGATCTGCCCAAAAGCGGAGCGGACTCCCGGGGAGAGAGGAAGAGGCGCCGTGTCAGAAGGTCTCCCTGCCTGGACGCCCCCCCTCACATACTCAGGTGCATCGTGCAGGTCTGCGAGAGTTTGTGTCAAACCTACGCAGATCAGAAGCAAAGTGACAACTGGCCAATTAACTCTTTAAATAGACAAAACTGAAAGACGCAAATGGAATAATTTGGGTCTCAAATAAATAAATAAAATTTCCCAGAAATCGTGTCAGGGGGAAATATTCTGGGAGATGCAGAGGACAGGTCTGCAGGACGGCAGCTGTCGTTCCTGAGGTAGCAGGACACCTAATGACATAACTGTTGAATTATCACCCAACTCTTGACGAGGAGAGAGATCAGCGCCATCTGCTGGAGGCCGCGGTGCTGTTCAGAGCTCTAGAATGAAAATGTGAAGTTTGAATGGGAACACTGACGACGACTTTGCACAAGAAACACAACGAAAACGACCACAGAGCCGAATGTGGCATAAAGGGGGGGACAGGACATAATCTCATTAGCAGCTTCAAAGGGGTATTATTTGGGGTTAGGGTTATCACAGGGCTACTGGATTCATTTGCACAAATGTTTTTTATACCCTGTGCATGCATGCACATCAACATTTAATCAGTGATGGCAGTTCTGAGATTTAAACAAACGTAACAATACAACAATGGACATATACTCCATTGTGAGTAAAGGTCCTGCATTCAAAACCCTACTTAAAAGTACAGAAGTGTAATCAGCAAAATGTCCATAAAGGATCAAACGTTAAAGACTCCTTCGGCAGAAAAGTGGCCGAGCTGTGACTGATATTTTGTCACACAACCAAACACATTACGAGTCTGAATCTGATTTTGTTTTTTCAAATAAGACTCCTGAAGTCGCTGCTCTTCAGGAACGTCTGCCTGCCAATCTCCCTCCCTCAAGTAAAGGGGATCCTAATGAACAAAACTAATCTCAAGACGTCACAGTTACATGATGTTTGTGTATCAGAACAGCAGGATGAGAAAGAGGCACAATAGCTTGATGATGATAGGATGATTCATCGCTCAAGTAAAATCTGAAAACAAAAAACACACTTCCTTCCACCCTGCGCCTGCTGTCGAGGTTTCCCCAAGTGTGTCGAGCTCAAGCAGCAGATCATCCCACCTTTCACAGAGGAAAACCCAGGAGGCGTCTCATAGTCTGACAGACAGCCAGGTTACAGCAGCACCACCGGGATTAACGAGTCCCTCCTGGGATACGAGGTAGTTTACGGTTCATATTTCAGTGCAATGCCAAAGAGTGTTGCAGCACTGCCTAAGATTGGTAAATATGGAAGTGCACACAGAGGAATAGCAGTTCAGTATGACATTTTCACACAAAAGCAGGTTTTTAAAAAAAAATAATGTTTTGCAGCATGAGATGGCGTTCAGTCTGTGTGTTGCAATTATATCCTTCAGAAGGTCACAAAAACGGAACGTCAGCGATGAACAACACAAAAGATACGAGGAGGCGAAGCCGAATGACCTCCACTACGCGCCCAGAAGTGCCAGATGAAGGATTGAAAATAAACCTGTAAAGAGAAAAAGATTTGACTGACTGGCTTTTTTCTTTTCATTTATTTATTTCTTTGTTTATCTAATGACGCAGACTGGAGCAAGTACGGAGGAGACGTGGGAGAGGTGATATGATTCACTCTGGATGCTGGTGACATGAGGTTGTTGAGGAGTTTTAAGCTCGTGATGGATGTTTGGGATTGAGTCAGTCGCGCTGAATAACGTGGGAAGTCGTTTTACTGCTGCGAGGAGAAAAGTCGCATCTGTGAGATTATCCCGCCAGGGGAGATGGACGCACTGTGAAGAAACTAGGATCGCATTTATATCCATCATTATCTGTCATTTAAAGTTGCTCAATTTAATATCATCACCATGCGAGATTATGTTGAAGAACATAATTAAAAAGAAAACATAAGAAAGCCTGAACTCTTCACAACTAAATGGTGTCGATAAAGTGCAATTAGTCATCTTCTGAGCCTTGACAGCAGCGTGGCTCTACGGACGGCAATGTAGTTGGTCTGTCCGTCGCAGACTGAAATATCTCATAACTATGGGATGGATCGCTATATATCTCAGCATGTACAGACATTCATGGCTCCCAGAGGATAAATCCCAATGACTTTGGGTACTAATACTTTTATATTTAACATACATTACTGATATCTCCGTACTTTTAACTTGAGTAGGATTTTGAACATAATATTTTTACATGTAATATCTCACTGAAGTAAAGGACCTGAGTACTTATTCCACCACTGAATATTGATCATCTGTAGCTGGATTTTAAGACTTTGCCTGACAGCTGATAGACTGAGTGTCTGAGGGAGGCAGTGCTGAATGGTCGCCCTCTAGTGGAGCTGTTGAATCTCAAATTCAGTCAGGGTTAGGGTTAGATGGCTCCTTCTGTCACCTCTGTGAAACTACTTGAGGAATGAGGTTTATTATTGTCACAAGAAATATTCTGACACAGGCATATGAGACTACAGTTTAAGTGGAACTCAAGAAAAATACTTCTCCCTTTTGTGATTTTACTGCAACTCTTGTGCAAAATATGACAAGTAAAAAAAACACATCAGTGGTCAGACTGCATCCTCTTTAATTACAAAATAACTTTAGTAAACAAAGACATTTTTGACAGAAAAAAATGACATCAATGTCTGAAGGACTTGGAGAGCAGCGGTCTGATTAATGAGGTCATATTTGTGGCCGAGTTCTGTTTGATTTGAAAGATACTGTCTGTGATGGTGTGAATTTGTCTGCATAAGTGCCTGGATGGTAAACATTTGAGTATAAATTCTTTAATTATTGCTCAAGTAATCGGCAAAGACTCAGTAAGTAATAACATACCAGGTGGACCGCGATGACTGGAACCCCGTTTGATGAATTTGTCTGTGTGAATTTAGTACAGAAAAATGAATGAAGGACGATCAGATGTTTGATGTTAATGTCCAATAAAAATGGTTAGTGTGTGTAGATAATCTAAATGAAGAGCAGCTGAGCGCTCAGGCAACGCAAGTAATACTTCCAAAAGTACTTAAACCATCCGTTTACGAGTTAATGTGGCAGTAGTATACCGTTAAAGATTCAGAAGCATTTTTTGTCCATTTCTGTTGAAAAACAAAGGAAGTTTTAATCACCGTGTCCTGATTTGCTAGAACTATTTATGAATTTATCGGTTTATTATAGCAGAGTGTAATATGTTAACCCACAGTTTTGATTATTCAGGCACTTACCCATTACTTGAGCATTAACTAGAATCCCATGAAGTGTGTTTGTTTGAATCAGTCTGCTCCTTCTGTGCTGACTGAGGCCACAGCTGAAACATAGTACGGTCCCTCTCTGAGATAAGCCTTCAGACGGATGTAATGCTGGCTGCCCAGTATCTCTGCTGCTGTTGATGAACTCACAAGGGACCCCACCAGTTCAAACCTGGCATCTTTGGCCTCCTTTGTCTGACCCGTTGAACGATTCAAAATGAACTCCATAAAACTGGGAGTGCTGATCATTAACTTCTGACCCCACGGCTGAGTGGCAATGGCCTGGAAAACACACGCACACAGATATCCACTGATGAAGATACAAATATTACTGAAGCAATGTTGATGGCATTATGCTTTTGTGTAATCATACAAAAAAAACAAGACAAATTCTTTCAATAGCTACAGTCAGTAACGCAGGGAGGAATTGATGGTAGTTAGGCACTCACAGTGAATATCCGCAGAGCCCCACAATGCAGCTCTGGGAACGGCTGAGTGCTAATGTTGCAAATCATGTCCATGGGCTGCTTAGACAAAATGTGGAACCAGGACTCCGTGAGAGCCAAGAGGTCTTCTGTCTGCTGTTCTGGCTGCAATCAAACATAGATTCATAAACTGTTGTTTTTTCTGAAGATGTCATTTAAAGATATAACACGTGATAATGAATATTCCTTACCTGTAGTGTGAGAAGTTGTGATATGGCATCCAAGCTGCGCACTCTGAGCTCTGTAGCTCCAGAGCTGGCGAGCTGGCTCATTCTTAACAACACGGCCTTGAACCTTTCTCCTGAAAACACCGAGAATAAGTCACAAAGATCGCAAGACATCAGCTGGAATCACAAGAGCTATAAACGTTCTGAGAGGGGCCATTGCTCCTTCGGCATCATTGGCTTTCAGTAAAGGCAAAAGAAAGATAGCAAGCAAACCTGTTTTCTGAAGGACCTGCTTCCCCTCAACAGTAGATCCGAGTAATCCCAAAGTGTCCAGAGCCACACCGGTCATCGCAGGGTCCGGGTACAGAGCCATCTCAAACACCTTGTTCTGGAAGGCTGGGTAGGTTTCACAAACCTGCTGTGGGCTGTCCACGATGACCAGGTTTCCGAAGAACTTCACCAAACCTACAGCAGTAATATTCGCACTGTAAAGGACTGAATAACACTGAATTGTTGCGTTAAATAAAAGGAATACCCCACCAAACATAGAAGTTTTCTATTACAGAACAAAGAGCGTCCAAAAATGGCAAGCCCTTCTGTTATTATGAAGTTGACCAGAGGAGAAGAAACATTTTAACAGTTTAAAGGGTCAGTTCACTAAATCCCAAAACCTACTGCTAGTGATAGATTAATTTTCCTTCTATTTTATTATATGCTGAGGTTTTCAGATAACTAAGCTAACTGGGATTCATTGTATCAGGAATCAGTAACTTAAGACTAACGCTAAGTCTAGCAGCATGAATTAGACTGATCTGGCTCTATTTCTGCATTTTCTTGGAAACATTCTCTCACCGGGAAGGTAGAGGGAGGCGAGCGGGTCCGTCTCTGCTCCTCTGATCATGTTGGAGATCTTGTCCATGATGCCCTGCTGGGCCAAAAACTGCCGACCATGCTGACTGTGTGCTAGAGTGGTCACCATCTCAATGGCTGTGGCCCTGGAGGAAAAAAAGACAACACAAACACATTTCCAGCATGATAGAAGAGTAAAAGACACTCATTAAAAGGAAAAGACAGTGAAAGCAGTTAAGAAAACCTGCATTACAATATAGTAACTTTTATTGCAGTAACTACATTATAATTTATATGATTAATCTTATTACCTGATCAGTACATCATCTCCTGTTAGCTCTCCAATCAGCTGAGAAATAAAGCTGCTGTTGGCACAGTAACCGAGGGAAATGGGAGATACGGACGAGATTTCCACCACCAGCTGCAAGAAGAGGCTTTATTATGGATCAATATGAGAGCTGTTTTGTGTGTGTACATACACATTACAGACACATGCATATACTCAATGAGGTATGTCACAGAGCAAAAACTGTTGAACCAGGAACAACAGCGAAACTTGGCATGCTCCACGTCTTTCCATCACACAACCATGCTGCAGCGATGGCAACAAATTAAGATATTCAGCATCAGCCAGGAACAAGCGATAGTGTTTAAAATCTTCCAGCTAGTTAGGTACTGCAAGACGTTTTTGTGATAATCACTAGACAAAAGAGTCGCCGAATTTCCTCAAGCTCATCGGAAAACTTTAACTGAATCTAAATGAACAAATTCTTGAATTATTTCTTAGTACGATTAGTCCATCTTTTCCACTGATTCCATCCAAATAATTGTAATTTAAATATTGTAAGCCACCCAAACAAAGTTTCCACATATGCATCAGCAGTTACAAAGCAGCCCAAAGTGAACATACCTCATATATTCTGTATCTGACAATGTCACTTGTGGCCATCACATCCTTCATAACTTTCAGCAGGTCACTCTGGAACAATTTGTCCAACCCAGGTTTGGAGTGACTCAGTTTAGACAAGGACTGGATGGCCTAAAAAAACACAACAATCACTGCACCCACTGTAGTAGCTTCATTACAATCTGACGCAGAATATTTCAGTGCTGCAGCCATCACCTGCTTCGCCACAGCCATCTTCTCTTCTCTGATGCACTGGATCACCGCTCGAAGAACGTCATGGTTGTTGAGGATTTCGGTGGCAGCTTCGGGGTGCTCCACTATTCTACCAATCTGACAGAGAGAAACATAAAAACTTGACCCCTGTCTGTGGTTTAAAGGCAATTTGGTGTGCACGCTTGTGTACGGTGTGTGAGCAGCGCACCTGTGTCAAGGCCAGTATCTTCACCTCTTCATTAGGGTGGGTTAGACCCCCCTGCAGCTCCAATCTGTAGTTCTGAACCAGGCACACAGGGCTGAGGGCCATTAAGATGTGTTCAAGGATGTCCACACACAGCTGAACCTGCTCCCTGTGAACACCAGCTCACATTGGCATGGCTGCATCCATTTACTTTCATTTCTGATTAACCTACAAATTATTTTCTCAGCTCATGAATTGATCATTTGGCCTGCAAAATGTTAGAAAATAATGAAAAACACCATGACAGTTGCTCAGAGCCTAAGCTGACATACAGCAACCTTCATATGGAAGTAGCAATGTGATTTTCAGACGGTTTCTTTTGAAATCCAATAATACAAAGCTAGACAGGGTCACTGTCCACAGCTGCACTGCGTCTTCTTGGTAGCATTGTATCCAGTTAGCTTGCTAACACTTAGCACAGGTGAAATGCAGCAGTTTTAAGTTGGCTACCTAGCTAGCTTACCCTACCGGTAAATTAAAGTGTTCGTGAGACTAATACTAAACACTGACAGCTGACGGACTCTGCAGTTTTCACCCATCAGTTTGCTAAACTTCGAGAGCAGGATGCGTTGTGTCAAACCAACCTTTGACTGGAGTTTAACAGAGAGAAGATCACACTCAGACGCTGTCCGCTCACCGAGTCTCTCAGCGCGCTGAGAGGTATCGATAACAAAGCTGTTTTTAAACTCTGCAGCTCTTCAATTGGATGTTCAACGCTGCAGATTTCCTCCAGCAGACTCTCAATGGACGCAGCCATGACCGTCAGTGTTTGGGGAAACTGCCTACAAGTGAATCCGCGGTCTTCTTCATCGGTTGGCATCTATTGCTGTGGCGCATTACCGCCATCTGCTGGGCTTAGTGGGAGATAGTTATGGCGCAGCCAACAGACATCATCTTAGTGAGTCATAACATTCCTTCATTTAACACGTGACATATATTGTGAATTTGTATGTTGTACATCATTTGCATATGTACCAATATACAAATGATCAAAATGGACATTATATACACCAAAATAAGCCCCTTCCCAACTGTAACGTCATGGTTAGAAGGTTGATGGCATTAAGATCTGTTAGCTGGTAAGTGGTGACAGTCTGCACCACAGCAATAATTTCAGTGTGTTGGTAACTGTTTTCTATATTAGCTATATGGTGAATATATACGTGACTTATCTGACTCAGTTATATAAAGTTAATGCTGTCACTAACGTTAGCCATTTAACGTGAACATTACTCACTTATTTTGTCAACCTTCTTCAAAACCCTCTTCAAGTTTGTCCCTTCTGCTTTTGCCCTGTTAAGCCTGCGTCTACTATTTAATAAGTTAAGAAACTCTTTTACGGGAAGAGGATTAGGGCCACATGTGACATTTTTTTCTTCTGACTTTCAGAATTCTGACTTTTATCTCAGAATTCTAAAAATAAAGTCAGAATTAAAAAAAAAGACAATTTTAAAAAGAAATTCAGAACTCAATTTTTTTTCACACTTTCGTAATGACTTCATGCCTTAACCGAGTCTGTTTTTACATGCATATTCTCTCTTTAGATATTCCTATAAATGTATTAACCTGTCAGTCAGCTTCTATTGATATAACTCCTTATTTTATTTATAACTCAATTTACATTTACTTGGATGTTTGACCTTCAATGTGCAGAATGATGAATGTGCAGAGTTTGACGCCAAAAGACTGTTTTCACATTTCACATCTGCTGAAGAGGGAAAGCTTCTCTGCTACCTTAAATATGAGTTTAAGATGTATAAGTACAAGCGTGATGTTGTGACCCAAGGTCAGTCATGGTACACTTGCAACTTGCTTAACCAAACGTGAAACTTTCTCCAGTGCACATACACTGAGAATGGACATTACAGTGAAGCAGAAGACATCTTGTGTGCAGCAGTTAAACATTTGAAAAGTATTTGCATTCTGGAGTATTCAATGGGAGAGAAGGAGCAGATGTATTTTTAAGAATGTCTATCAAGGTAAAATAATTATTCAAAGCAGAGTTTTTTTATATGTCTTAAAACACGTCTGGACGGGATCCTCAATGTTGTTGTGGCGTGATCAAACTACTCCTTCTCGGTATCATTAATGTTGTATGCACGATGCAGGACACTCTCCTCTTGATGAAGCATGTGACTTGGGGTTGTGGTGCAGGGTTACATGGTAGAGTTTCATGAAAGTGGAAACTCTTGTCTGTCAGCAAGTATTGTTCTAGAACTGACTACAGCCGGAGGTCATCTGGTAACATACAGCTAATAAACAGAGAAGCAATAAGGCGGGTGTCATGCAGGTACAGTGTTAATTCTTTGCAGTTTATACATTTTAATTCAAGTTTGATCGGCTACCTTTTTGATAATTCATACTCTTTTTCTGCCTCTTGCTCCAGTGCTTTCTGTGCAAGCTGCGTACCCACCAGTGGTGTTTCCTCCTCTTCAACGTGTTACTCTTCCATGCCTTGTTGTTCGGGGCAGACTTTGTCGAGGAGTACCTCCTGCAGCCCACGCCTGGGATCTATACCGATGGTATGGTTGTTGATGTAAGAGAGAAAGCAAGGAAACTAGACCTGAGCAACGCCAGGGAGAACGTGTCCCAGGCCTACCCCATCGCTAACCCTGATGCCTGCACAAACTCGGACCTCTTCCTCCTCACTCTAGTCTTCAGCTCTACAGCTAATATCACCCAAAGAGATGCGGTCAGGAGGACGTGGGCCAACCAGACACTGGTCCAAGGTATCCCAGTGCGGATACTTTTCTTCTTAGGATCAACTCAGACCTCCGATGCACAAAAGGCCCTCGTGAGAGAGTCTGACTGCCATGGGGACATGGTCCAGGGTCATGCTGTGGCTGACTCATCCCTCCGTGGTCCAACAGAAAGGACAGTGCTGGCACTCCGCTGGGTGATCGCCTTCTGTCCCATGGCACGCTTTGTTCTGCTGACCAAGGACTCTGTGTTTGTCAACCTCCCTGCCATCGGAGGCTACCTACTCGGGCTGCACAGGCACCCAGAGGACATTTATCTAGGTAGGGTGATCCAGAGAGACTCCCCTGACAGGGACCCCAACAGTCCTGTCTACCTGCCCCCAGCTCTCTATCCCAGCAAGTACCTGCCTGAATACTGTGACGAAATGGCATATGTTCTATCCCAGGATGTGGTCCGAAAAGTTTATATAGCGTCTGCAGCAGTCCGCGCACCTGTGCCAGCAGATGTTTTTGTGGGCCTTTGTGCTCAGAGGGCAGGCGTGGCACCAACCCACAGTGCTAGGTTCTCAGGACAGAACCATATCCACTACAACACCTGCTGTTACCGCTATCTGTTCAGCTCAGCAGGGATGGGAATCCAAGAACTAGATAAAGTGTGGGCAGACCAGGTACAGAAGGGTGGAAGATGCTCACTGTTGAAGACCTATTACGGCCTGGTGACCTGCAAGGCCTTCACATACTTGGATAAACTGTCCTTATTCAACTGAGGCTGAATCACATGGTTCATGCGTGTGCTTGTGAGTGAACGAGAAATAGAGACTGACAGGAAATGGGGTTTAAAAGAAAAAAAAGAGTGTGTAAATAAGTTTGTTTTCCTCATACACATGTATGCGCCAGTGTTTTCAATTGCCTGTCAGGATGGTTGACAGAAAAATCTGTGTTCATTTCTTTGCATGACAGCTAAGATCATTATAATGAGTAAGAGAAAAAATTCAACCTGGAGCACTGTAATACATATCCGCATAGCCAGCATTGTGTAAATAAAACTGCAAATTTGACATCTAATAGGAGAGGCAGTCTAACAGAAGAAGCATAACATTTTTTTTTCTTTGAGTGAATATTACATCAGATTGTGTAAGTGAATAAAATCCAGTTGTTATGTTTATATCCGAGTGGATAACATTATCGAATATCTAAATCGATGGCTTCCAAATTGGGGGGCACAGAGCCAATGCAGAGGGGACAGACATGACCAGAGAGACAAAAATGTGAAATTAATAGTACCTTCGATAATGTTATTAGTAACACCTGTGCTTTTCCTACTATGATAAGTGTCTGCTCTGAAAAAGGCCTGTTATGTGAGGTCACTCTAATAGTGTGTTAATACAATATTAAGCCTGGCACACTGGAATGACTCATGTTATTAATTACACCAGTAACAAGGTACAAGGCAAAAAATGTCTGGTTTGAAAAGGGCCTTGAGATGTTGCCTTGTTCCATGCAATATAACAAGCCGGTGAGTCAGATAGATGTGCACAGTCTGTACATGCCCACACAGTCCTGAGAGGAGGTCTAATCAAGCAAAATAAGTGAGAACAACTGTGTGGGTGGAAATTTGGTGTCGAGACCCTTTAAAACGAGGACAAAGAACTGTGGTACAATTTGAATTCTGATATATAGGATCTTTTTGTTATAACTTACCCCTGACAGATAAATTACAATAGAATAAAAATTCTATATTATAAAATTAGGCATTTATCATAAGAATCTGACCTGGGTCTGATACATTTGTCAATAAAATATCACAAAAAAATTAAGTGATTATATTATTTTATTTGATTATTTCATCTGCTAGCTGAGCAGTATTTTTGTTTTCAGGGAAATTCAAATTTATTCTAGTAGTAGAATAATTCATTATTACCTAAAGGCAGTTTAGGACCAATCAACCTGGGGGACCTTCAAGAACTGTGATTATTTGACACATCAAAACCAGGATGAGATGCAGTTCACG
Organism: Gadopsis marmoratus; assembly: GCA_036023855.1. NCBI lineage: Eukaryota > Metazoa > Chordata > Actinopteri > Centrarchiformes > Percichthyidae > Gadopsis > Gadopsis marmoratus. The sequence continues at coordinate 16,081 of JAVQJF010084281.1, read as the reverse complement.
GACTAGACCATACCAAGAAGGACATCTAGTGCACAACATGAGGTAAAGCAACACACTGCCTGTGCAACCAAGTCACGTATGCCTCAGTTTAGACTGGGGGGAAAACTTGAAATCTTTTATGTCAAACCTGTGTATTTCTCATTTGGAAATGGGATCCATATATCACCCTAGAGAATACTTCAGTCAGTAATCAAAAGGTAACAGTTACCAGAGTCATCATGAATGTTTTCAGCATTCAGGAATTAACATAAAGATTTGCTTTATCATTACTGTAGTGTGAGCACTGGTACTGCAGTAAATGAGTCTGTCTCACTTCCATTTTAGATTTCCAGAAATTTTATGTCCTTTAAATGCTGCTCAAACTACTGCTTCTTTCGCTAAATTCCACAAAAGGAAGGTTTGACCTCTATCCCAGCACCGCGAGCTGACCAAACAAAATGTTTGGGTGTTCTACAAACCTTTTCTCTTCCTTGTTTACTGCCAGTGGTCCACACTGCGACTCTTTACTCCAGCGCCACTGCGGCCAGGTTCCATTGTGTCTGCAAACTTTCCCTGGCTGCCTGTCTCACCACATCAGGCCAAGGTATTCAAAGAACAACATCTCAGCATGTCTATAATCATTCTGGCTAGTGACCAGTAACAATTTGACTGGCATATCATCGTGAACCCAGATCGCTCTCCTGGATAAATCTGGATTATCAGCATCAACACCTTCTATCCATGGCCTCAGCACCATGTGATCCCTGGCCTCTCACCTCTCTACCTGGTCTCTCTGTCTGTCTATTTAAAAAACAACTAGCCTCCTGATGCTTTACTTTTAGACCGTCTTCATATTATGGTTCCTACCATCCCACTTGTGCCATTGTTGTGAAGCATATTTCAAGCATATTTATTACTATAAAAACTACTAAACTATTGGGCTCAAACCATTCCTTTAAGGTAAGGTCCATAACAGGGTTTAACTTGTGGCCTTGTGTCCACACTTACAAAAACAAAAAATATTTTACTCAAGACCAAAACCTAAAACGTGTTTGTTTTGTTGCTACTGTGAAATTGAAAAAGTTGCCAAAACCATTTGTGAGGGCAGTTATTCTTTATACAGAGTCATCAACATAACCTACTGGCTCAAAAACGTTGTCAAGGTCTGGAAAGATTTTCCAAGAGAAAGTGGAAACAGGGTCCACAGAGTGGGAAAGCCATCAGACCCATCAAACCACATGTGCACTTCAACGCATGCACGAACACACATATGTACACACACACTCATAACACAGCCTGCAGAGATTGTTAATGTGAGGTCGAGGGGACGGTAAGCTGCATGTGGGTGGTGCAGCGCTCTAATGAATGCCTCCCCTCAGAGAGACGCATCTCTCTGCATCAAACCAGAGAAACACTGTTTTATTTGGACTGTTTACACCGACAAAACAAGTCCACAGCCACAGCCACTGATTTGAGGTGAGGGTCAGTGGGAGTTAATGTCTCAAATGATGAAAGAAATAATTGTCTGTGATTTGAATTTTGTATGTTTTTGCACATGTGTCACTCGTGAGAACACACTGTGCGTTTTTTTATGCATGGCGTTCAATCCTAATAGATTCCGGTGAGTTTTCTGTTCACATCAGAGGCTCAGTGTTCATTTGGCCCTACAGCCCACGTTCATTTACGTAGAAGCAGTAACCTCAAGGATAAACCCTCTTTTTTGACGACATCTGTGGTTTCTTCTCCTTTCCCTTTTTGTAAACTCCATAATCTTTCCTTTGAGGTTTTGGTAACTTTGCCAAACCAGTAGTTTTTTTTTTTTTTGCCTTTCAGTGCAGTTGCTTTTGACTTCTTGTGTTTTAATTATACATTCTATAGCTTTTGGCTGTTCGTTTTTCAAAAACTGCTCCATCTGGATGAAGTTAAACGTGCATTAAACATTAAATATTTCAGTACAATTCTCAACGTGACACTTCTGGGTTGTGAACAGCGTAGTACGGCTGAAGACTTCTCATAGTATTAAACATCTTTATTAACAATTCACAAAGGTTTGTGTTTGTGACAATAACATCTATTAAGTGAAACCCTGCTATCTTTTAAAGAAACTATTCAGAATCTCTTTATCTATTCATGGCAAGATACAGCTGAACAAAACATAGCCAACAGATCATTACTCCAAATGTCCCCAGCAGAACCAAACCCACTTTGGCTGCCATCATCCAAACTTTGAAAGAGTTTCTGAATAAAAAAAAAAAATACAACCAACTCTTCCCATTTTATTTATGCATTCAACTGTGTGTTATATCCTATGTAAATGTTATCTCCCTGCATTATTGCCTGCTGCCAGTTATGTAATTCTGGTGTATATTACTAAATTAAATTTCATTATGATTTATGCGTTTTCTTTTGCTTAAACACAATCAAGTTTAAAAGTAAGAGTTTACGGCCATGCTAGCATATCTGTGAGGTTGTACTTATGCACAGCATTGCTTTGAGCTACACTCACAATCTCAATGCTAACATGCCAATGCTAAGCAGGTATAATGTGTTTACCATGTTCAAACACAAAGTACAGCTAAGGCTGATGGGAATGTCATTAGTTTAGTTTGAGTTTTATCAAAAGTCAAGGGATCACCAAAGTCATTAGCATTCATGTCTGTATCAAATTTCATGGCAATCCATCCAGTAGTTGTTGAGATATTTCGGTCTGGGCCAACTTCCAGACTTGACCTTGCCATCCCTGAGAGCCACAGTGCTAGCATGGCAGAATCAGAGTTCAAAAACCAAACAAACAACAATGAAAAAACCCCAACATGTAACATGTGTGTAACTGCGCAATTAAAACTCCACTTCAAGTGATTATGCTCTCACCAAATTTCCAGAAATATTACCCAGATATATTACCAAGGACATGACCTCAGTATCCTCAGTATCCTGGGAGGACCACATGCGGTTGGCTTCTTTTTTGAGTTGCGCCCAGGTTTGGACATTTGTGCTGAAATCTTCCGGTAATTGCGTCTGATTCTACTAGCTGTACTCCAGTGGGCTGGGCCTGACAGTGTACTGAGGCACTGAATGATCAAAGGTGCTCAGTCACTGCTGGATCAGTGCTGGGTGGAGACTCAGTCTGTAATAGAGCATATCAGATCACATGTTATTAGAGGCTTGTACTGTATATGTTAATGGTCTCTGGTATGGTTATGTGGTATCGTCCCCTCTACTTTGTCCTGTATGCTCACTGCCAGATGATCAAGATATCTCCAAACACTCCAATGCTCCACTGTTCTCTTTCAGCTATTAACCCCTTTACAGACATGTTTGGGTTGTGTATTTCTTTCACAACCGTTCACTACTTTACGGTGTTATTGGTCAGAGAGAATACAAATGATATTCTGACTCTATGTATAAAATAGATACTTTTGAAGGTAATTATAGTTTATTGTTTATTTGGACCCCCAATCGGGGTAACCTTGGCAACAAGTAGTCTTCCTGGGGTCCATATTAAAATATAGTGTATTTAGGATAGCTAATTTTCACACTAACACTATGTACAGTTAATAAAACAGTACAATGCCACCATTACAGCAAATCCAATGAAATGACATCAAACCCAAACATAAGACATACAGTGATTAAAAATATATCTTAATTGATTTGCACAACTATATTTCAAATAAAGTTAAAGAATACTTAAGTTAAGTGTTTTTTAAGCTTGTCTTGTTGATTCTTCAACTTTACTTTAACCCCCACTATTTAGCATGTATTAGCAGTATATAAACACGTAATAAATGGGTTATAACACACCATAGTGTAATTGTACAAAGATATAAACAGTTAGCAAATACTTAAAAACACACTATAACATGACTGTGATATTTAATGATGTATGATTCCACACATGAACAAATCATTCAGCATATTAATTCTTTATTCACATGTACGACTGATTCACACGCGGGTTGAAAACAGTTTCTAAATGTAGTTAAAACTCAGAACAAGAGTCTCAGCTCAGCGCTGCTGTGCTGTAACCACCATTGCCAAGCTGGATAGGAAAGAGCCAAAGACGGAGACGCAGCATAAGTGTGTGTGTGTACATGTTTTACAGGGAGGCTTGACTTGTAATAAAAGTAATTATAAATCTGGGTTTTCCAATAAAATCACCTCATCATACAACACAGCTCATTACAGCTTACTCCTCAGCGGCTCCATAGAAACTGATGGGTTATCAGTGTCCAAAATCCATTGACAGTGTCAAGGATAGCTGTCTTTAAGCTTTCAGTATGTATATATGCGTATGTAGAATCTGTATAAACCTATCCTAGCATTTGTGGTTATGGTTGAGGTTAAAAAGAATAGAGTACACATAGAGTACACTGACCACAGATTTATACGACGATTTTTTTGTGGCTATAGGAACTAAATGCATCCTACAACCATATCCTTCTATAATATTGTTTTCGTGTGGATACTGCTGCCTCAACAACTCATATGATAAGTGACAGTGTGGCCAAAACCTCACATAAAAGCTGCCTCAAGTGAAGAGTTACCATCTCGCCCCACTCTTATATTGCTTGCCAGCCAGCACGTTTCCCTCAGCATGGCATCTAATTTTCTATTTTACTCCTTTTAAAAATGTTTCTATTCTATGGTGTTTTAACTTTCCTATCTGTATTTGTGCAGGTTTTCTTATTCCTTTCGTGACGTACGTTGTGATGCTCTGCTCTTGAAATGTGCAAAATAAATAAAGTTACTTACTAAAGTTACATTTTGATTGTAGGTCCTGATGGAACGGCAGGGTAAGTGAAAAACCGAGGAAGTAAAAGCAAAGGCTCCACATTTTCTGGCGCAGAGTGAGATGAGAAGATTGATATCTCTCTCATGTCTAGCAGCCGGTTAGCTTGGCTTCGCACAACGACTGCAAACGGGGAAAATAACACGTTACGTCTCATTTGTTTAACCTGTACAAAAACTGGAATGCAAAAATGACCATTTACCATTTTACGGATGGTTATGTGCAGAACTCAGTGGAGTCTGAGCTGTTTGCCTGGCAACTGCTCAGAGCCAAGAAATAGACTGGAAATAACACTCCTTAAAATTCGTTTTTACAGCCCATTTTTTGTACAGTTTAAACAAATGAGACATAACGTGTTAATTTGTGAGCTTTAGAGATGCAGGTAGGTGGATTTTGTGACATTTGGGCAGAACCAGGCTAACTGTTTGCCCCGTTAGGCTACCGTCTTTGTGCTAACTGGCTGCTAGCTGTAGCCTTATGTTTAACTGATAAGTTTAGTGGACTTGTATCTATAAGACTCCCTTTACTCTTATTTCCAGAAATGTCTTTGGATTCAAGATTTACGTTAAGCATCTGTAACACTGTCTTTGTTTGCTTTCTAGCAACTGCAGTTGTCTGGAAGAAAGTGCGTCTCAGGCTAAGGTCAGTGAAGCAATCTTCTCTATTTCTGCTGGCCCCAGATCAGTGGTCCCATTGTACTCCCTCAGAATGTGATCTTAATCTGACCTGAATAGAGTTTTGTCTCAGAGAGCACTTTCAACCAGCCAGACGTGAGACACGCTGCAGTAAGCAGCTTTACCACTGTGAGGGCTGCAGGCAGAAGTTTCATTGCACTGAGATTTGGGGTTTTACTGGTGTCTTTTATCTGCATTATATCATGGGAGATCTTATAATACCTTTTATTGGTCTTCCTGCCAGAACTCTATCTTGTGTTTGTAATTTTCTTTTACTGAGATTCCTTCTCAGCTTCATTTTTATTTGAAGGAGCTTTTCTGTGGATGCTAACAGCTTGAGAAAAAAAACACGTGTGCACTAAATTGGACCTACTCCATTGTCTCTTATTGTGAAAGAGAAGCAACTATTCTGTAATGATAGCTCTGACTTGGTGTGCTCAGCTATGCGAACTCTATTCTTGAACCAAATTATTCAGTCTGTTGGATCAGGTGCCAGTGAACTGGTTTTAGGATTATTTTATCTTGCTAACCCTCTTATTTTGTCTCTGTTGTCGTCCTCTTTCAACCATGCAAGATGCTTCCTCACTTTCACTGCTCTCTTTCTCACAGTCTTCTGCATGTCTGCATGCGCACACCCAGACATGCAATGACGCAAGTGAAACAGAAAGACAACCAGACCAGTTAGCAAGCACCAGTGTGATGCTGCGCTACGAGCAGAGTCTGTTTCCTGTGGCTCCAGGGATGTTTTAGGGTCCAATTTGATGTTGTGGCCCGGTACTCTCTTCGCTGGTCAGCTGCTATGTGAAGAATGCTGGGTGTGCATCTTTATTGTCTGGTCAAAGGTTCTTCACTCATCTCATTTGGCTCTCATCCATAACAGCCTGGCCACTGCTGGGAATTCATCTCTTAAAGGGGCACTCCACATAAGGACTGAAAATCATGACATCTCTCTCTGGTGCTTCGATTTTGACCATTTGTTTTAAAATCTGTCTTCTGCATATTCCCCGAGTTCATGAAACAAAGCAAAAAAGCTGCTGGAGTCTGGGGTGAATTTCTGAATGCAAAATGTCAGATAGTCACCCCACACTCCAGCAGCTTTATCTGAGCTCGGTTTAGGGACACGGTCCAGGAATACAACTGAAACCACTTCTTATAGACTCCCTGTGTGTGTGTTGTTCAGCTGTAGAAATGCCACTGTATTGTTCAGTTATTTCCCATTGAGACCTGAATAGAGCTGAGAGCTGAAATTAAACACAAGCTGTAAACAGTTGTGGTATCTCAGGTAGAGAACCACAATCGTTGATTTCTTGGGCTCAGTCAGCATTTCACACGGCTGCTCCACTGTATGGTCACATTGTATGGTTCAGTGAGCAACGAATGCTCTGCAACTGAAAGAGAAATCTGACATTAAAGTCTAATGCATATAATATTAACAATGTCAGTAGAAACCAGACAAACGATGCAAAGTATTAGATTTTCTAGGTTTATGTAGAGTGACCTGTTTTTTTGCCTTGCTAGCGGCGTAGCTTTAGGGTTGGCAATGTAGTCGGTGGGTTGATCTACCACTTTGGTCCAGTCTGAAATATTTCATGTCTGAACAGACATTCATGGCTCCCAGACAATAAACCCTAATAAATTTGGCGATCACCTGACTTTTCCTCTAGCACCACCATGAGGTTGACAAATGTGGCTCTGATTGATGTGAGTGAAACTATTGGATGGTGAAATCTGGTACAAACCTTCATGTCCCCCTTGGTATGCAATAATCAGGATCTGTTTTACGTGACTGTAACATTTCTAATGGATTAATCTGGTGTAGTTTACTTAATAGTGCATGTAAAACACTGGGATGTCTCTAATATATAGTATAAATGTATGAGTGTTGCTTCTAACAACTTGCACTTACAACTGCTGTGAATTACACTAATTCCTCAAGAAATCAATATAAACCAGCAATCTCAGAGTTGAAAATGATCCAGTCTTGTATGAAAAGGCATTTGGTGTTTCAGCCTGTATATTGCATTGTCACTATGTTTTCCTCCAATAGGTATTAAGTAGAAATGACTGCAGCTTTAGAAATATGTATTGATATAAAAGTCAAGTTATACTCGTTCTGGCTGTGCGTGTGTGAGCAGTGCTGTGTCTTCCGCAGCAGGCGGTGCGATATTTAGCTTCATGAGTGCCCCTTCCTTTGATGCATGTTTGCAGTTTATGTTATACATACAGTGTGGACGCACCAGATGCACCCACATGCATTCCTTCGTACCCTGTGGCAGCCTGAATATAGTCTTTTAATGGCAGGAAGAGCTCCACCCTTTTAAGTACAAAGTTCTAGATTTTATGAATATGTTGGATGCTCGTTTCAGTACAAGAGCCTTCATTTCATGTCACCCTGTGATGATGATTGTGCTGTGTTTGACCATCTCTAAGTAGCATCCTTCTCTCCTAAAAGCTATGACCTTGCTGTGCCAAAATATTTACAGATGGCCACATTTTACACAGGAGAACAAAACAAAAGCTTGAAAATGGAGTTGCTTCGAGCACTGCGAACCTAATTAACATAACAAAATGTAGTCTTTTAAAAGTATTTTTTAATCTGGAAATATCTGTGGAAAGTAAGGGTTATTGAGTTTTGAATGGAAATCGAATTCTAGCACAAGACTGTTGTGAGATTCCCTAAAGACTCTGGATCAACCTAACCTCATACATCCACAACTGATTGACACCTTGTGGACACCTTGTGGACGCATATTACCAAACAATATTATGGTGAGCCATGAAATGACCATACATGCACACGTGAAAATAGAGTTAGAGTAGGTTGTCATCCAATTACCTAAATCCCCTCTGCAGGTGTGAGGGAAGCCTGGGGACCACATTGAACATGAGAGAAAATGCAATCTCATATTTCGTTCACAGACACTGAGTATAAAGGAAGAAATATGCATTTAACTGCATTTATGTAGCTTTGTATTTTTCCTCTCATTTACCCATTCTCACACACACACACACACACACACACACACACACACACACACACACACACACCAGTGAGCTACCATGGAAGGCACTGACCATAACATAGGGATCAACTGGGGTTCAGTGTCTTGCTGAAGGACACTATGACATGTGGGAAGGCGAAAACAGGGATCGAACAGCCATTACTGAATTTATATTCAATCATATTCATTCAGATGCAACATGCATGTTGAGGTTTGAAAAGGAGACCTCTTTGTGGCAGCTATATTCGTTCCTTTCCTGCCTTAGATTGTGAAGTGAAATTGAATCAAACACAAAAATTAGCACATTGACAGAAACAATTTAATTTCTTAATCTACTTTCTTCTTATTCAGCTCACAGTAAAACAGTACAAGTTAGTCTGAAATGTCCAGGAATTGAAGTACTGTGCATATGACCAAGATTGATGATGCAGGTACAAACATACATGTTCACATTGTGAAGAGTTTTTTCATCATGTAGAAATTATGAGGACTATCACTAATCATGTGAAGGAAGGAGCCGCTTACACAGAAGGTGCTTTCGATGTTTATGCGTCGGAACGTAAACAGATGGGAAAGTCAACAGGCCAGGCGTAGGGTAGAGGAAGGAGTTAAAAGGTTCATCTTTCATCTCTAGTTAAATGAGGCCTTTTGATGGATGTTTTCTGTGAATCGAGTCTCAGTGATGCCCTAGTGAGTGCCCTTCATAAGGCAGAGCTCCGGCCCTACACTGGCATGCTGTTCTAGCGGGAGGCAAACACGGGAAATTCTCAAAAGTCCATCTGTCTCTTTCTGACCTGTTTGGATTTCTGCAGGAAGTTCAGCTAGCGAATATAGGTGTGACTGTACTATGATATTAATGAGTTTTGTAGAAAGGCCCCATTCAAAATAGGCCCTGAAAAAAAAGAGGAAAAAAAACTCCCCACCGGGATTTTCAGTTGCAGCTTGCATCCTGCCTGCCTCTGAGAGAAGGAAGGAGTGAAATCAAATTTTAGAAATTGCACACTTATCTTCTATTTCAGTTGCTGGAACCAGAAACAGTGCAGGACAAATGTCACACATGCCAGTTTCTTTTTCATGGCTGAAATATCACTGTCTCCCATAACTGGATGCAAAAAAACAGGAATATAGAAGATAAGTGCACATACACTCAGAACAGAAGATATAGGAAATAGACATAGACAAATAGAAGTACCCAGAAGCATTTTTACAGACTCCAGCTTTAGACAAGCCTATCATTAAGGTTTGGTGTACTGGGACAAGTGTGGCGGTTTAAGCCAGGAGGCTTCATGTGAGACAAGGCTGCATAAGACTGAATCCTTGTTGGGAAATGACAGTGGCCTCTGCCTGGTTGCTGGTACCAAAAATACACAGCTGGGGATGGCTAAGCATTGGGTTTGGGAACGTATATATAAAGTTAATTATTGTATATGCACAAAGAAAAATATAGTACACTGCTGCTAGCTGCTAATTTTCTCTGTCTCTTTACTATTAGACTTTCTGTAACAAGCCCTCTACATGTACAAGGGGATTGTGGGATGTTAATTGTTTAGTCCCTTCTTATTGTGTAAATATTATGTTTTATTGCCCCTGTCTATTTTTAAGGTCATATACATTCTGCTCACCTGAATGATGACTGTCTTTCCAGAAACTCACTTTGCCAAATTTAACTACGGGCTGTCCCAAGTTGCACAAATCTTTTTTCTAAAATCTAAAATCACCTTAAATGAATGGACTGATTCTGCAGCATGCATTGGGCACATGCAACCACCAGAGGTAGCATTGTTCCTCTATGGGCCCATCACTCTCAAACGGTACATAAATAACTGCAGTTTGCAGTTGACATTTTCCTGAGTAAAACATTCAGAGAAGATTCAGATGTGTCCAAAGCAGGTGTCTAAGTTTGGAACATTTGTTGTGATGCTGTTTGTTTTTGCGGTTTGTTGGTCAACAAAAGACACACATCTTCCTCCTACACGTGCAGCTCTACCTAAGGGTTTGTGCATTTTACGTTGAGGTGTGAGCAGCGTGTGGCCACAGTCACCAAACTCTCTCTCGGAGCCTTCACGTACCTGGATCCAGGGAAAATGGAAGACAGAAAGAAACTGTAAAAGGGCGTGTGTTGTGATAAAAATGAAGAGATAGGAAAGGAGGAGTGGAACAGCATCGACAAAATTAGTGTGAATGAAAGGAGGGAGCCTTATGAAATGAAAGAAAAGACACTGGTTTAATTAGAAAGGAAGGGAGTGAGAGATTAGAGGGATAGCGATGTGACGAGATAGCTACATAGGATACTCGTATAAACGTGACAAAGAGCACATGAGAGGCAGCCCTTCTTCTCCTCATCTAGACCTTGGAGCAACTGGCCATGAATCCAGTTTTTGTGATGTAACAGTGTGTTGACCCTTGGAGGGGCCCCAGTCCAAAAGAGGGTGTTTACTCGAACACGCAAGGAGCCCTAAACGTTTCACAGCCTCCTGTTCCGCGAGAGGGCCAGCGTTCGTTTGACTGCCACTGGAAATGGCAATGGAATGACCCGTCTCGTTGGCTCCCACCCTCCCACAGAAATAACAGAGGCACATAGAGACTCTATTCAATGTAAGTATAAGTCACTCCAGCTACAGTCGGTCACATGTGCCAGAGCCACAGATTAACATGGCTCCGTATACAGTGGGAGTCCGGTCCAACACAAAGCAAGTCATGAGCTCTGAGAGATTGTTTGTTTGGAAGAGAATCATACTGTCTGTCATTAGCGTGGACACTGCTTTTTCCATAATTGCTAATTCACCCTTTAACTGTAGATGGTTTATTATCACCACATAGAGGATCACAGTGGGAGCTGATGTCATGTCTTGAAATATCCCAGAGGTTAGAGCCTGCCTGAGATCAGCAGGTTAAACATCCCTGGACAAATTGTGAAAGTCTGGGTTAGAAAATGTAGAATTAAAGGGAAAGACTTTTTTTTTTAATTCTTTTGAGCAAAGTACTCAACTTTCTGTGTCAGAGACTGACAAAGAGGATGCTGATTAATGGCATGTAGATTCAGGATGATGCTTAAAATGTACACTTTACCTTGTTTTCTCTAGATACTAGATACCTGATGAGTAGATCACTAAAGTCATTGAGATCATCTGGGAACCATGAATGTCTGCACCAAATTTCACGACAATCTACCTAATAGTTGTCAAGACATTTCACTAAATGCCAAAAGTGTGAACTTGAAGAAATGAAGATAAAACTGGAGCAGTTATTTCAGCAAGGAGGAGTATAGAGTTAACCTGATATGTTCAGTTGAGAGATAGAGAGATCCTGGATTTTCATTTGTAGAAATGCATCTCACAGAAATGCTGAAATGCTGCATTTTCTGTTCTTTTATCTTATTGCAGTATGTCCTAAGTCAGAGTGCATCAATTAACCCTGAAATAGAATAGAAACGTTTTTAATTCTCAACTCAACATGCAGGAACAACTTTACTGCATTTATGAGCTTTATATTACCTAAAAATGGGGCCACGTAACACAAACCGTTGAGAAGCCCTGCCTGACCCAAAAGTAAGACAATAAAAAACTAAGTTAACTACTAAATAAATATCAAGATCAGAATCTCCAATGCACTAGCTTAAAAGTTTGTCACCATACATCAAATTGGTCTCATTCAGATTAACTTTGGCCATTTTGAGGGCCGGCATAAATCTCTCATGTGTCATTCACAGGATGAGAAAGTGGAAACCATCGGAAACTCACAATGAAGACAATGTGATGCAAGACGATGGAAAGGTGCAATTAAAGCAGTTACAGTTATAGCGATGTTATGAAACAAGCTGATTTTTTTTCTGTCCAAGAGAGGCAGTTATTCATACGGTGTTGTAATTGTTTCCTAAATATTTTGATGACGTACTACTCGCCTCCAAGCTCACATATGTTTTAATGCTGAGCGTTTAAAATGATTATTTCCAGACACTTATTGAGTCATAAAACCATTCAACAATGTTTTTACAAGAAGGAAATCATGCAGATTTAATTTGATGACTGCAGGCATATACAAACAGTCTTTGTGCCTTTTATATCATTATGTTTTCAGCTGGAACAAAAATGACCTGACTCCTGACATTACCTATGTGGTTATCAGGCATGGGATGATGGAAAATTAGGAATAGATGCTAATGGAAGGACAAAAAGGTTGCAAAACATCCTTAACAGATGAACGCAATTATTGTGCTTTTAATCAACTAAAATATTTTGTCATCCTCCAATCCAATCCTCAGGCCTCTTCACAGATGGCTTTGTGGGCACATCATGCTGGGCTTACCCTCCACGCCCAGCGATTCTCCCTTCGTTCTCACAGTGTATCTACATCCTAAAGGTTGGATTCTGCTGTATAACAGGGAGCATAGAGGGAGCCTCTGTGTACTCCACTGGCTACATGAAGATTATTCTCTCATTTTACAACAAAAACACAGAAGGGTTTTACGATAGAGGAATGGTGGCTTAAAAATAAAAGAAAGAGAGAAATACACTTTGATAATTTAGTGCTGTTCAGGAAGGTAGTCCAGGTTCTCAGGAAGAGCACTATAATAAGAGCAAGATTTTTACAGCCAACCTAACAGCATTATGAGGCTGTTAGGTTGGCGTAATAACAGCAACAAACTTTCCTGGCAGTCCATCCAATAGATGTTATTTTGGAGTGGACCAAAGTGATGGACCAACTGACCAATCAACAGACTGACTTTGCCATCCCTAGGGCCACGCTAACACCATGGCTAAAAACATGATGTAATCTGGGGATATGGTGACTACATAATTCAACAAAGACCTTGAAGGTGGGAGCAGAAAACAGCTAAGGGCAAGGTTATTAAGGGGTGAGAGCAGCAATGGGTGCTTATTTGTCCAGAAGGAGATAAGCATACAGTCCGATGGAATCATCATATTCCCCTCATCCTCCAGCTGTCCCACATCACTGTGTAATGGTTTAGCAGCAGCGTGGGAGATGTCTGTCTTTTCATAACTAAATATAATGCAGGAAACCTAACAATTACCATTACACATATTTATTTTGGCCAGGGAGGTGTAACAATCTGTTAGAGTAATTGTCAGTCTGGTACTAGGAGGAGAAGAGTGTGAAGTGTCTCTGTGTTAGTCTAGCCAGAGAGGAGGCAGATCATTTATATAGGACCTGCTACAAATATCTGCTTTGTTAAAGCACTATTAAATTATTGACTGAATGACGTGGACTTGAGCACACACGTGGACCAAATAGTGTCACAGTGTCAAACTCAATTTTCACCATACTCACACCTCACCTTGGTCTACCCCATTTACTTGGAACTCCCACTTTGGTGCATCTCATCATGCACCACCCACTCCTACGCCATGCCCACTTCACAGGGCATGAAGATGCTAAATGAGCAGGCAAAGGTTGCCAAATTGTTAGGAAAATACCAACTTGTCGCAGAACTGCAGGCGAGCATCTTTGGGCAGATGAAAAATCACTATAGATGACAGGGTGACTTTTTCTACTTTCTCCGGCTTTTGATTCAATCGCTGCTGTTTATACAACTTTGATTTTGATGGGAAAAGATCTTGTATTTTTATATATGCTACAAAGTTACAATTTAGGGTCATTACGTTCAGCTACAGGCATGTTTATGCGATGGGGTGGCTTCCTTAATATTTTTCAAACTACATGGAAGGAGGATCTTGGTGTCAAGATGATGGAAGACCAATGGGAAGGTTTCTCTCACCAAGTACTTTAAAGTGCTCCAAGTCCCCTTCTAAAAGGATAGATTTATTTTTTACCACCACTATGGGCTATGTGACTTGGCTTAGCTATGTACAAAAGTACCAAATGGAAAATGTACAGTATCCAGAATAATCCCATCTGCCAACAAAACTCTGTAATAATATTCAATAATAGTTAAAAGGTTTGTAAAATGTCCTTTGAAAATGTGTTTAAGGACAAATGTCAAAAGATGAGTATTCAGCATTTGTAGTTGGTCAAGAAAGCTTTTGCTAAATGTTACTGAGAGTAAATAAACAAATTTATATGACTGGAATATTGACATAGAAAAGCTGATGGAGTCTGAAGGAAAGGGCTCTGAACTTTTTACTCTTTTAGTTGTATACTAACAGTCACCAACACACTCCTCGTGTGATTCTTTTGGGCCTATCCTTTTGAATAAAACATGTACTTTTTTATATGTTATATTTAAAATAAAGCAGTTTTATCCCTCTGCAATAATATAACTAAATGTTATTCAGAATGAAAAGCCTCTTCATTCAGCGATTACGCCCTTCAACTGGAGGAATGAACCTGGTCTGAGAATCACAGAATGACAGGCATTTTTCAGTCACTATTTCTGCTCTTTTACATCATATCAGCCTTCCTATTGCTTGCCAGAGGAAATGAAATGTTTATTATATAGCCCTGAGGGCTATTGCAGAGAGAGTTTTGGTGGACTTAAAGAAAGGATAAGCTTTTCCTCTCTCTCTCTCTCTCTCTCTCTCTCTCTCTCCTCCAAACTTGGCTGCCTCTCCTGGCATATGAGAGGGAGAAGGTAGAGGTAGGGTCACAGGGAAAGTAGAGGAGAACCAGCATATGGAATGAAAGAGCAGGAAAGACGGGGTAAAGGAGTTCAGATTAGCCGCAAAGTCAGAGCTCTGCCAATCTTCTGCATGGGCATAGGCATGCCTACGTGCTCCACTGGACGCAACGAAGCTGAGCACGAGGTCATCTGCATAATAACCAGCAAACGTTTTGAATAAATGAAGTCTAAGCTGATAGATTTAGAAATAAATGTCTTATCTAAGGGCTTGTTTTGCTGTAGGATTAAATTAATTTTTCTCAATAGCAGATTTGAAAAAATATAGTCTTCTTTCTTCTGCAAACTTATGAGATATGCAAGAGATGCCATTAATGTGCCTTCATGTGCTTCAGGCTAAGAGAGGCACAGTAAGCCACAGTTTGCTGTGTAAGGACTCAAGGCTCCAAGCTAGGGTCACTTTAATAAGATGAAACATTCGTCTTGGCCATATCTGTGGTGATGGCTTGTGTCACCGTCCGGAAGAGGAGGTTATCTCGATGTTGTGGACAGGAGACAGAGTCATGTGGCCCCATGACTTGTGTCCATAGGAAGATTCTCCAATTTCCTGCATTCACTGCGGCCAGAGTGAGTCGGATAATATCCCACTATCAGAACCATCTGAAAGTGATTCCCAGGCACAGCCAGTGGCCTGGAACAGTTTTGTTTACAGGACAGTTAATGGCAGAAGATCATATCAACACAAAGTTTTTGTGTGCAGTGTGGTTGCAGGTCACTGTCACTTAAAGGAACAGTTTGGGAAATGTATTCCCTTTTTTGAAGATGGGAAGATTTATACTACTCTCATATCGACCGGTAAATATAAAGGTGGGGGGGGCATTAATACAGAACTATCCCTTTAAAATTTACAGCAGCATCAGCAGAATCTACATCAAAGATACAAACAGAGCCTCCCTCCTTGTAAAGAGGAAACAGTTCAGGTAGGAGAAAAGATGGCACTCAGTGGTGTGTGTGTGTGTGTGTGTGTGTGTGTGTGTGTGTGTGTGTGTGTGTGTGTGTGTGTGTGTGTGTGTGTGTGTGTGTGTGTGTGTGTGTGTGG
>JAVQJF010084278.1:0-31073 GCA_036023855.1 Gadopsis marmoratus | reverse complement strand
GTTCAACCAACATCAGCCTGACATTCAGCCGGTTTGTGTGGCTCAGTGTACGTATTTGGAAAGCACAGCTGAAGCCATGACTCAACCAATCGACGGGAGATTAATCTGCTGAAACTATTTGGAGAATACAAATCGTTCGAGTCCTTGTCCAAGCAAAACATGCCAAACATTTGCTGCGTCCAGCTCCTAAAACGTGCAGTTTTATGTCATTAGAAGTGACGAGTTGGTCAGACAGACCAAGACATTGCAATACACAACTTTTAAGATTTGGGAGGAATTTCAGCACTATTTTCTGACACTTTATAGATAATAGCCAGCAGATTAATAAATAATGACGATGTTCATTGTTGCAGCCATGGTGGGAAGCCCTTAGTTTCCTCTGACATGGATCGTCTCTGGTTGGTTTTGGTTACAGTACATTTTCCTGCCAAAGATAATCCCGACAGTACAGAGCATTTTGGGGAAACCCTGCACATCATCTTCAGTGACGGCTTGTTGTGTTGCCTCAGCACATTAAATGTTCTGATTTTCAGCTTTAATTTGACCCTCAGACATCAGAAAAAAGTGCTGGGCTCTCGAGTCCACCCAAAAATGGAGGTGGAAAATCTCTAAATTGAAGCTGAAAGTCGGTCAGAACGTTAGTCATATTTACAGTGTGCCGAGACGAAACAACAAATAAACGTCACCACACTACTCGGTCGACTGTGCTCGGAAACAATAAACTCCTTACTTCAAACCTTTGAAGCGTCACAAACGGAAAAGAAAAAGGATACATTCAAGATAAAGTATGATTTGGAAATTTTTTCTAAAAAAGGTCAAAGGAGAGATGTTTTTAAAGATGTGGTTTTACTGAAGGCAAGTCCCAGAAAATACAAAAACCTTAATACCCAGGCAACATTCCACCCTTCCACTGTTAAAGTATCAAATCCTGCAGCTGCAACACTTAAACCCCAAATATCTGCTGGTCTGTCAGCTGGTTGGTTTGTCCAAAGCAGGTTCTCAGCCCCCCAAAGTCGACTGATCGGTCATTTGTTTCTACAGAAAACATATTCAAAGTCTGCAGCTGTGATCCGAGTCTACGTTTACAGCCTGCACCTTCCATCCAACAGGCGGCAAGGAAATGTCACTCAGCAGAAATCCTTGAATTATATCCAACTAATAAGAAACATCATATATATTTTTGTTTCATAAGCAACTGCTGGAAGACAGGTGGTCTGCTGCACCCTGACACATCTGAGCTTCTGTCCAAACTACCTCCAATGCTGTTTATTTTCAGAACACATAAAAAATATAACTAACAGTACAAACATTTGCCCAAAAACAGCAGACTTACATTAAAGTAAAATTTAAAAAAAACAACTTGTTTTCATGGGAAAAGAAAGTTTTTATGAATAAGGCCATTGATAAAGTTATGTATTTGAA
Source organism: Gadopsis marmoratus (assembly GCA_036023855.1). Classification (NCBI taxonomy): domain Eukaryota; kingdom Metazoa; phylum Chordata; class Actinopteri; order Centrarchiformes; family Percichthyidae; genus Gadopsis; species Gadopsis marmoratus. Next base: position 29,651 of record JAVQJF010084278.1, on the reverse strand, counting down.
TAACAGGCTGCTGTTAACAGGGTTTGTGTGGAATCAACACCAGTGTGTGGTTTCAAATTAGGTACAAATATTTTACAGAGTACAGTGGAAAACTGGTCTCATCAGATCCACAATATTAGTATTAAAATTGGTCAGGGTATAGAAATGGAGGAAAAAAGGAGGGGAAAAGACACCTGTCTTGCATTCCCAAAATGGAATAAGCAGTCAGTGCTGTGGGTTTACAACGCTCCGACCCCACAGCTTTGGGACAAACTAAATCCAACACCAGTAACCAGATTCACGACGAAGCACCTGAAGGCAGCACACTCGTGCACATGGCTGCGTGTCGTGAACACACTGATCAGCAGCCACAGTCAGAGCTCACAGTGTTTGTAATGTGGCTGGTCTGGATCTCCCGTCGCCCCTCAGGAACACCTTTTATAGGCTGGGGGCTGATTAAGGACCACTGGCATAAAACAGTGCATGTGTCTTAAAATACTCGCTCCAGAAGACAAAACGTACAAAACAAATCACTGCAGATTGTGCGGTTTCTAACTTTTTTTTTTTTTGCGCGTTTCTACTAAATATTGGCATATCAATTGAAAGCTTTCAAACACGTCATCCAGTTCCATAAAGTGGAAGAGAAAGCCGCGGTCCTGGAATTAAGAAATGCACATTTAGGAAGCCTGAAATGTGAACCCCAAAGTCCTGTGGGAGCTGGAAGCAACAAGACAACCGATCTGCTACAAGAACAGCAACTACTTTCTATATGCGAAAGCCCTTTTCTCTGTTGTCGCGGCAGGAAAACGTGGTCCTGCACACGAACGGCTACAATCTTTCCAACAGAGTGATCAATTCGTGAGCGGGAGGACAAAATGTAGAATGTTGAGAGCATGACTGACAGGTGCCCAAAGAAAAAAAGAAAAAAAAGGTTTCAAAACACACAACAGGGAAAAGAAATAAAACAGAGCGGTGGATGGTGATAAAACAGTAGGATTCATTTACAAAAGCTCTTCTGAAGCTGAACAGGACAGAATCCGTGTGGCGGCGATGATTAGTCGCAGGTGGAAGAGAAGACTAAACCCTGACTAAACCCACACGTTGCTTTTTCTTCATTGTGGGTTTGCATGGAAACATATCGGCTACATCTGGCTGGCAAGTGATGTCGGCAGTGTTTGTGGTTACAGTTTTACCATTTCAAATGCACGATTAATAGTTAGCATGACTAAAATTGGGACCAGTTGGCAAAAAAAAAGAAAAAAAACAAAACAAAACGAAACCTCAGATTTGGTTCACAACGATGCTAAATGAAATGTTCCAGTTGGGAATGTGTTTGTTTTTTATTCTTTTCCTCACTCGTGTGCATCTTCGTCCAAATGAGCGAAATTCAGTCTCAACAGGAGAGGCACAAAATGGCAGCAGTGCCATCAAACAAAGGCGAGGTTAGTTTGGGACAAAGTGATCAGCGAACTGACAGCCGGGTCTTCAGAGGAGGTTCTTCACGTTTGATTTGTTTTAAATTGATTTTTAAACACATACAACACACACACGTATACACACACACACACACACACTCACAGAGAACATCACCGTGTTTTCACACTCAAGTCCGTTACAAAAACCAGATATGTACTGCATGATCTGGTTTTGGGAGGGATGGGGTAACAGGTGAGGGGGGGGGGGGGGGTCTGGGCTTCTCGCAGACTGACAGGTGTGTAGGAAGAAAAAGCAGTGGCCACGCCTTTGTTGATTATTGGTTAAAGATGTTTCAGGAAAAAAAAAGGGGAGCTGAGCTGTATGGCAGATGAAGGCTAGAGAAGTCCAGCAGGTTGGGGAGTTGGGGGGGTACAGGCTGAGATCAAGTTTGGTGTTGGATATAAAACCAAACTGGCTGTCTCAGCTTGAGGAGGGATCTCGAGGTGGGTTTGTAGACCAAGGGCATCTAAGTGAAAAGTTGCTTGAGGTCTTGAAAATTAAAACTCCTCCTGCTCCTCGGCATCCGGTATCACGAAACCCTCCTGGAGAGAGAGAGGGGGAGAGGGAGGAGAGGGGGAGATATGAATGCCCAGCACCAGAGTCACTGTAGAAAAACCTGCAGTTTGAATTTTACACTTGCCATTATCAAGCTCGTCATCGGTTTGTGGGCTGAGCCTTGCTGGTTTGTTGTCTGAAAGCCAGACACACTTGCTAATCAACACGTGCACACACACGACAGCAGTTACAACACAGGTCATCCCAACCTTTGTGCACTGCGGGCCGGTTGAATCTTGACAACTCTGTTGAGAATCAAGGCTTTATCTCAGCCGGGGGCCGATCCTTCCGAATATTACCGGACCGGCTCGTGTGGCCGAACTACATTACGAACGGGTATTTAAAAAAGGAAACTGCTCTGGTTGCTGCACAGAAGAGATGCAACACGATAAAGACGAGTAACAATTGGTTTGTTTGATGTCCGAGCAGCTCAGATTCACCCAACAAATACATTTTTACAGCAGCAACACACATACAGGTGATGAATCATATAGCAACCCTTGTGTGTAACCACTGAAGACTGGGCCACGGTGAGCGAGCGGCATGACATTCCTCTGCAGGAATTTACAACGGCATCAGCAGTTGTTAGCAGCAGAGCAAGTGGGCTTTAAACTAGCACTTAACTCAGAACACTGGTTTACAGAGGACACTAACAGAACGAGGCTGACGAAGCTTTGTATTTGTTACCGTCAGCACGGTGCTAATGTGTCCCTCCACCGACTCTCACAACTCACAAATATATAGTTTTATAGTTTAATAAAGGCTCCGTAATTTGCATATTGCTTATGCACACGCGTAGTTTTTGGAGCAACAATGGAGCTCTATGGCACAGAGGAAGAAGATACGTCACCAGAATTAACTTCATGTAAAAAAAAAAAAAGAGGGAAATGCACCTTTTATAAAAACAGATTACAAACTCACGTCTGTGGCGTAGAGGATCTCTATGATCCTCTGCAGCGTGGGGTCGCCCTCTCCCTCCTTCTCCTGGCAAATCAGCTCAATGTTCCGCAGCTTTCCAAAATAAAAGTCTCTCTCTTTCTCCATGTCCTGAATGGTGGATTTCAGCATCTCCACCTGTGGGGAAAGGACCGATACCACATATCAAGCTCATTTCAATGTTGTTATAAAACTAACATGTTATTTCACTTTCCCATAGTTACTGTTTGGAGCCGTTTCTACGGTGATGTGCTGACCTCATTCAGGAGCTCCGTCCTCTCCTCGTCACCTCCTCCCGTCCCCGGCTTCCTCGCGCTGACGTGAGCCAACTTGGGCGCTACCTTGGCAACCGGTGGCCTCTGAGGAGCTGAAGAGACAAGGAAGAGGTAGTTATTAACAAGAGGAAAAAAAACTAATTAATATCAATGTGGATTTGAAAGTGTTTGACCAACCAGAGGCCGGACCTTGGCTCAGGGACTTTTTAGGGGGTTTGTTGAGAGCTGACATGGCCATGTTGGGTGTAGGCATGGCATCCTGGCCCTGCCTGGCCTCCACTGGGTCGTACTCCTTCCCGTCGTAGTTGGCATCAAAGAATTTCTTGAACCACTGGACAAACTCAAAGTTGTCCTGGAACTTCCCCTTCACCAGTTTGTCTACTGGAATGATCTGGAAGCAAGAAGAGAATCAAGACCAGGGTGTTTGGACAGGCGTCTGCCGGGTAGCTTCACCGTCATTAGCATGCTGGCCTCACTACATTTTCAGAATCACCGTCAATGCAATTCATGTGCTTTGGTACCAATACCAAAATAATATCGTGCATTGCTGCGTAAGAAACATTAATCCTACAAAACTCTTTAAATACACATAACGGATGGCCACTTGGGGGCAGAGGGAACACGTTGTGAACAAAACGGTAACATACCATCATCACCTTTTAGGTTAATTTGTTAGCAAACCGCAGCTCTGGAGCAACACGATCCTTCACGTGGAGTCGTGTTTGTGTCACCTGATGACTGTTAAGTCCAGGCTTCCCTCTCTGCTAGCTCCGAGTTTGGTCTCTGGGGAAAATATCCGACTCTTCAGCTGCTAAACGCTCCGCCATGTTCCCCAGCTCGTCTCCAACTGTGTCTGCCTGCTGTCGAGCAGGTGCCGGACAGGATTTTTACTGTTTTAACTCTGAAAGCTATGAAGCGCCGTGAATTCTCTGGAGGTTCATCACTACGAGCGACACCTTTCACATTGTTTTCACATCATCATTTGATATATTGTTATTATAAAAATCTTGATTATAGTAATTTTAACAAAACAAGGTAACCATATTAAAAATTACAAAGTAAATGCAATATAAAATGTACTACATCATCATTTAAGTACCAACAAGACAGACCAAGCATTCGGTGCTCACTTTGGGGACTTGATGCTATGGGCCTAATTTAGCGGGCACACAAAAAGTACTGACGTACCAAACTTAACCCTCACAAAACACTACCAACATGCTGAAAAACAAAATGCTGCATCATTACTGACAGACACACATTGAGACCCAATTACCAGTAGTTTTGATCTCATAAGTGTCACATCAGGAAGGGAAAGCTGTCACTGCTATATGTGGACGTCCTGTACTGACTCACAGGGCAGCTACTGACCCGCTGGAATACAAGTATGAACCAACAATGAACGGACTGCATGGCACCGTATGTCCAGACGAGAGGTTATTTAAAAAGGCTTCAAAAAGATGTGCTCACTATTGGCACAAACATCAAAAACACCAAGCTGGCCAGAAACCAAGAAACCAGGAACAAAGAGAGAGAGCAGCAGTAAACAACAAAAGATGCCAGTGGGAAAGGCTCAGCAGAAGACAATTACTCAGCAGTGGAGGAAGCTGACATCATTAGACAATACACACTCACAGAGCATGACTGAGGTCCACCGTGTTGACACAGTGCCTGGGGTTATAACTCTGGACAGCCAGGATACACTGGTGTCATCTACACATTCTAGTATCTGCTACACCGACCTCTGAATCTAAACACTTTCCAGGGATTTCAGATCCGCAGTAATGAGCTAAAACAAATGGACGGCAGGAAGGAAGTAGATACATGAATAAATGATGGCGGCTATGTCAATAGTGCCACAAGCTGCTGCGTGCACAGTCTGACAACAAATGACTAAGCTGGATCTGCCCAGCCCTTTGTAATCTTTGTTGGCCTTTTGACAATATCCAGACAAAAAGTGTTCAGAAGCTCTTAAAGCAACTACAAATACAGCGGAAACTTCTTACAGTGATCACATCTGCCCAGGGAAAATTGAATCACAGTAAGAGGAGGATTATTATAACAGAATTTTCTTTTTCTCATGCAGATCACCACTGACATTTGTATATTACATGAATTTAAAGTAATGAAATGGACAGATTCGCTATTTACTGAATTGCATTGACTGTTCTCATCAGGTTTAGTCCTTAAAAACAGAAAAGGTCATTATTGTAGGTAAGTAGTGTTCATGTAGATGTTGATAATGTGCACATAAACCCACTTACTGTTTTAACCACACCCCCAACCTTGTTCTCATCTATGGCATTAAAATATACATTTAAAAACTTTTGAATTCCTACTACTGGACTACAGAAAAGAAAAAAAGAAAACAACAAAGGCGGTCAGCTCCATGGTAAAACCCACAATCTGCAGCAAACATCACGTAAACCTAAAAGGAAATGTGTTCCAGCGATCTGGAAGAATCTCGTTCGGTCTGGCAAGATAGTCTATAAAAGGCCTCCATAATGCCAGAGCAGCCTACTACTCATCATTAATAGAGGAAAATAAGAACAACCCCCCTTCAAGTAATTTCTTCATCTAAACCTTCAACATGTCTCTTAGATCCCGTCCCAACTAGGCTGCTAAGAGAAGTTCTACCATTAGTTGGCACTTCCTTCCTAGATATGATCAATCTGTCCCTATTAAAAGGTTGTGTACCACAGTCCTTTAAAGTAGCTGTAATTAAACCTCTTCTTAAAAAGCCCACTCTGGATCCAGGGGTTTTTATCAAACTACAGACCAATATCTAAGCCTCCCTTTCTCTCTACGATTCTTGAGAAAGCAGTCGCCAATCAGCTGAGTGACTTCCTGCACAACAAACTGTTTGAGGTTTTTGAGTGCATCACAGCAGAGTCAGCACTGGTGAAAGTTACAAATGACCAAATTGCATCAGATCAGACCTTTTGATCCATATAAGCGGTTGATTATTGTAACCGTGATCCCGGCAGCCTCTGCGTTAGTGCAGAGGTAAACTGAAACCATCAGGCAGTGCACACAGAACACATCCCTGCCTCTTAACAAGGCAGCTGAACTATGTACTTTAAAACAAAACATATGCTCACATGAGGTCAACTAAACCAGTAGCTCCCAGCCTTTTAAGTCCAACGTACCCACACAGCCCTGTCAGATGGCCCAAGTACACCTTTTTTAGTAGTATTGGCCTGGTTTGCTTTTGTATAAATGCCATTTGGAGTGACAGAAACGGCTTGTTTCAGTCATTGACGGTATCTTTATTTTACACTTGCAATATTAACTTACAGCTGACTCACACTGGTGTGAAACTGAGGTAGTGTCTTGTGCAGGCAGACTACCATTGTTAGTAAGTTATTGTGACATTTACTGTAAAAAGATCAGCATCACACTAATGTGGAATCTTACTTGTGTGCCGATTCTCCTCCAAAAACACAAACATATCTTGATCAAATCATAATTTCTATTTTTTCTTCCAATTAGCTGATATTCCTAATTTTCACCATGAAGCCTAGTAACTGCACAAGTTGGGGTACTTAAATTAAAACATTACAGAGGACATAGGACCCACAATGTGACAGGCAAGCTGACCAAGTGCTGAGAAAGAACCCAAAATGACTCATGATCAGAGCAGCAGAGGCAGCTCAGCTGGCTGGGGAGGGGAGGGGAGGGCAGGAGTTTCAGTTTGCATATCAAGTAGCAGAAAGGGACAACTGGTGAAATCACCAAAACATTTTTATAATACTCTGTTCTAACAACCAGCCATGGCGAGAACGTTTTGTTTTGCTGTAGCAGTTTCAATTGAAAAGCTCTGGACTTTACAGTTTCCTGCACAGATTTGAAATATTTGGTATTTCCCATCAGTCCCTATGTATGCAGTCCTTTCAAGCACCGCTGCCACTCTACAAAAGGCAGAAGCATGGGAAGAGAGGGATATATAGAACGTATAGTTGCAGTGTTTCCCCCACCACAGGAAAGAGTGGGCGGCGGGTCGCCCAGTAATCTGGACCCGCTAATCCTCAACAATCAGGCAACATATTCGGAGCTACAGATGACGGGTGTAAAGAAGGCCACTAGTGTTAATGAATCCGAAGTCCTCCTGCAGCTGCTCCACATTAAAAGCTTTTCATCATCACTCCTGAATGCAGAGGCCTTTAACTTTTGCAACTTTGTGTTCATTGATATTTTCAGGCAGGTTCCTTCAATGACATTTGTAATGAGTTGCATCATTTTTCCCAGTATTTTACATATTGAAGTCTTAGGTTAATAGTTACTTCATTAACTATTGGGAGTACAACTGTCTTTTGTTGCCTAAAGAATTTAAAAGAAATACTTATCCTGCATCACATGTTGATCCCAGATTTTGCTCAATGTAATAAAAGAGCAAATAGCTTTTTTTAATTTATTTGAGTAACAAAATATATTTGTTTTTGAAAATTGTTCTTTTTGCCCCCAAAGCACTCAGTTTCCAGGATTCTAAGAGAGTAGTCAGCCCCATAATATCAGAAATTCTTTCTTATGTAGGCTGCAGACGTGTGCGCAGTAGGTGGGTGTTACTTACTTTGTCCACTCCCATCTTTTTGAAGGAAACCTGCAGAAGCTTGAAGTTATGGATGTATTCGTGCTCCAGCTTGGCACCAAATTTAACTTTCTTCAGAGGCACAGAGTTGGGAAACAGCATGTCCATGAACTGGCAGTAGGCAGCACCTGGACAAAAAAAACAAAAAAAAGTCCTTTACCGTCTATCATAGTAAAATCCTTACAAGGACAAGGAGTGTGCGCTGATGTTCTAAATGAGTGGATTCCTAAAGACAAGAATAACGACAACATACAGCGTGGGAGGGGAACAGAAAAGGATAAAAAACAGAGCTAATTTTCCTTTCAAGTGGGAACAGAAAACTGACATTTCTTGATTTAAGCATTGATGTCAGACTCACAAACTACTGGCTTTTGCTGTTTTTTTAAACACCTTTCGTATGTACTGTTGGACAGAAAACAGCAGCTGACAGTCGACTGCCTGGCTCAAAGGTAAATGAAAGATTTACAAGCAGGAGTTCCCTCATAAGACCCATCTTAGTACACCAGCAGTACTTCCATTTACCACGTTCGACATTAGGGCTGGGTCTTTAAAGTACTGAAAGTTGACCCTGAACGCGAGGTCACTTTCATGGGCCTTTTAACTTCTTTGCATCTGTAAGTTGTTACATTCAGCACTTCAATTTTCCAAAATGGGACGAATAAAACAAACTTTCTTAAACAGTGATGCACTTGAAAAGCTTGGCTTCATTGTTTTTAAGTCCGTACAAAAAACCCTGTTATTTTAAATAAGGTATTAGTTGATTGATTGGTACTGAAAACTACTGATTCTGCACCAGTATTTAACACTTTCAAACACCAGCAGTAATCCACGTTGTGTACTACTTTCTACACCATTACCACTGGCCGATTACTACTTTTGTCTGTGGAGTGTACCTCAATGCACCTGAATATAATAAAGCAGCTCATATCTTATTTTGATATGATCTCTTAACTGCAGATGGAAAATCCAGTTAACTAATACATCGGTCCAGCAGCCAGCATCCGCTGTTCTGACACGCTTTTAATTACGCACAAAAAAACAACAGAGATTTAGATATTAACAAGCCAAGCAGACTATCGGGTACAACAATCAAGTACAACACATGCATGCACATGCAGATGGGTGTGAAACAAAAGACTGAAGGTTATTAATAGTTCACGGGGCAGCTTCCATCAACCTTTAAACCAGCGTTAGGCAATGTATCTGGCTACATGGCTGTGCAGAGGACTTTATCCACTTCTTCCTGGTTGCAATCAAAGATGCTAAATTGGCTACTTACACCTGGCTAACCATAATGGTCATTAAAAGTCGATGCACTAAATCATCCATTTGGTTTAAGGAATCAGACCTAGCAAAACAGTAAACAAATACACTAGTTTGCTAAGTTCAGTTAAATATATAAACTTTTCAACTGACCACTTTATGCAAAATTCAAGTTTTCATAGAATGTTTTTGATTAAAACAAACTTGTTATACTGGATGATGTGATAAAAGAAACCAGAAGACTCAGTCTTCTACTCTCACATAGTCAGCATATTCAGCAGCAGACCTATTGTTCCACAACACCAGTGAAGTCACACAGTCATTCAGAACATCACGCATGCTTACATCTGCATTTCCAAACCCCCGTCCTGAAATCGGTTTCAGGACGCCTGCCATCCGTCTGCTAATGAAACGTATCGAGTCTTCCCACAAGATTTGTTTTTCTTACCTGAACACAACATTTCTATCTTGGTGAGGTTCATCTGTAGAGACTCGTTGATCCAGACCAACATGTCATGACGACTTAAGTTGTCACTGGTCACCGAGGTGGAGTAGACGTTCACAGCCATCGTCGGTCTGTTGACACAGAGGAGAGGGCGAGTGAGAAATGGGAAGAAGAGTTTATATGATGGCCACTTTCTCTGTCAACTGACTGGCCACAGGCAGAATGTACCGGCACATAGCTGGTGGCTGAGAGTTCATTTGCAATCTACTTGACATCTTCAAATTAATTAATATTCTGTCAGTTGACTAATCAGCTAATCATTTTGGAAAGGTGACATCTCATTTTGGATTTGCCTCAAGCCCAACACTGCCCAGCCTCTGGCTTCTTGACAGGGAAAGTGTCACACTGAAGACTGTAGGCACACCCAAATATGCTGGCATCCAAAACAATACGGTAATAATAAGCACAATTTAAAAATTCACATACAATGTCGGCATATTTTGCTGGATGACACAGCACCATTATGATCAATTACAGAAGAAACTGAAGTTTTATGTCATCACGTGTGCACTATAAGCACTACATACATACATACAGCGATCAGCCAGAACTTCATGAGCACTGACAGGTGAAGAACACTGATTATCTGGTTACCATGGTGCCTGTCAGTGGGGGGGATATATGAGGCAGCAAGTGAACAGTTTGTCCTCCATGTTGATGTGTTGAAGCAGGAAAAATGAGGAAGTGGACGGATGTGAGCGACTTTGACAAGGAACCAAACTGTGACGGCTGGACGACTGATTTTACATCTGAATGCGTGAGAATATTTAATGATCATTTGCTTTCACAGCAGAGGATTCTTAATGCAGGCGGTGTTACCAATCCACAATTTAAATAAATAAATAACCATTTCCTTTGAAATATACTGGATTAAAATCACAACTCAATCAATGTGTCGGTCAACTAGCAATTGTTTACTGTTCATGTGAAGTCACCAAATATTTTCTGCATCCAGCACTTTTTAATAGCGTTGTACATTTGATATATTGCGATGCAAAAGCAAGCAACGTGATGACCTTTTATAAAGGTGAAATAAGAAAACAATGGGCAGATTGTCAGTAATTGAAATAATCGTTAGTTGGAGCTCTACTACACACTTATAGCTACTTACATTCCCGGTAATGGCAAGTAACAGTTATCTAAACGCAACCGGGCCCCGCTGAGAAACTTGAGAGCTAACGGTAGCGGCAGTTAGCCAAGTAGCTTAGCTCCCTAAAAGGCTAGCGTTAGCTTAGCTGTGCGGCTGCCCGACAGCCGGCTGTGTGAGCAGCTAACCAACAAGCTACCAACTGACAACCGATTAAACTAGTAGCCAGTGTATTTGTACTGCGCAGCTACGGGTGAGCTACGTTTCTGTCCCTGGCTCAACGGGACCACCGGCTAACGGGAGCCAGTTCATCTCGCAGACGTTACGACGTTTTCCCCGCCCTGAAATTCACCGAGCACGTCGCCGCTACGAGCTCGCGTTAGCTCGTAACCGTTTAATGCGACACGCGTTCGGTGTTTTCGGGAGCTCGGAGGCGCTGGCTTTGTCCGCGCGTCGCCCAGCACCGTAGCCACACGAGTGGGCTACGGTGGAAGCCTCGCCCCGGTTGGTTTCCCCGGGAATCACGCAGGGACACATCCCGGCAGTGCTGCCGCCAGTCACAAGCTAGCAGCGAGTCACATCTTAGCTAGCAGCGCTCAGCCGCCTCATCAACCAGCCGCCGTTTCACGTGCCGGCAAATGCCGCCGAACTCACCTCGAGTGGATTGACTTTCACAGTTCGTGGACACGTTGATTTATTTCTGTCGGCTGTGACCGTGTACCATTAAAACGCCTGACTGCAGTTTGTTTCGACGTTATCGCCACTTCTGCTTTTTTCTTCGCGTCTCACGTCCGCACTCTGCCGGCAGCGGAGAGGAGCCGATGTGATGACGTCAGGACGCAGCGGGTAACGCCTAAACGTAACGACGGCGAGACGCAACACCGGAAGCAGCGCAGTGCGGAATGGATTTAAATGTCCTTAACAACGATGCACCCGTTGTTGTTGTAGCGACCGTACTTCATTTTTGTGACTTGAATTGGGAAAAGGCATGTAGAATATCAGACAGATATTTTGTTAGAAGTACGATGAAAGAGGTTTCATTTAAAATTGTTCATAGAATCTATCCTGTACTGCACGTTGTACAGGATCTTAATTGGATATTAATGGTTCAGGTGATTCCTGTGGTCTGAGTAAATAGACATCATTTATATTTATTTTATTTATTGGAGCCCTTTTCACCTGGGAAAACATTGTGGCTTTTGTTAGGGACAAGATAGAACTCTTAAGTGTTTTTATTGAATTACTGTTTTTGTGTGCAAACCTGGAGACTGGCAGGGCCATTTAGGCAGAATTTTAAAAATGAGGTCTTAAAAAAAATACATATTTCTTCATATTTTTAGAACATTTTTCTATTCTCCATTTGTACACTTGACTTGCCTTTTTACAGTAGGTGCTTTTATTTTATACATTTTTCTCTACTATGCTCATTTATGCACCAATATATCAAAGTAAATTCCTTGTATGTGAAAACCTACAATTCTGATTTAATTATTTCTGTTGCTTACTTTATAAGCCTATAGAATTGCTGCCACCAAAATCCTGAGGAAAAAATCCAGAGCACATGACCTCGGTGGTAACTATATCCGTGTTTGTAAGTTAAAAACCTCAACAGAAAACAAAATGTCAATTATGGGAGGCAAGAGAAATAAAGAGGCCGTCCCTGGGATCATTGGTTTTTCTTTTATTGGTCTTGTCATCAGTCACAAGTAAAAAGCCATTATTTTCATTCAATCACTTGCTCAAATACATGTTTAATTACTGCATGTCCCTCATTAAAAATGTTCAATTAAAAAAACAAAAACAGTATGTGGTACAGTACAGAGAGGATGATGGTGACCAGTACAACACCGTCACTCTGAATCCGTTCCCCTGGTGTGCAGCCCACTTCACAAAACAGATCTCAAAACCCATGATACAATCATCAGTCACTATAGTTTATACAATAACCAGTCAATTAGGCCATGTGGACTAGAGATATTCATCACCAACACTTTATCAGCAAAAGGATAAAATATTAGTGATGAAAAAATGGCAGCATAGTTAGGCAAAAACTATAACAATAAAAATTCTGTTCACAGAATCAGCTGACGTTGACGTTCAAGCCTCCTGACAAGGGAAATAAACTTGTAACAAATCATTAAAAACAATTTCATCTTCCACAGCGCGAAGATGCGACACGACCCAAACGTGTTGTACGTCTTTGCCTTCAGTCATAAAACCTTACAAACGGAGAGAAACAGTGTCTATAATGTCACAACATTCACTGTTTCTCTAAAGTAAAACACGATACAGGTGATTATTAGGCAGCAGGTAACGGTCATCAGCAGTATGGCTTTGAGTTTATTAGCACCACAGCAGCATAAAGACTCTCCAGGGCCTTTCTGTGCAACACACACACACACAATATCGATCAACAATTCTATGCATTCTCCTAAATACACAAAAAAAAAAATGTTACACTCAGTTACTTTCTACTTTCCAGAGTTTAAAAAACAAAACAGCAAAACATACAAAGACAGAACGAAAGACTGAAATAAAGATGATTAAAATCCGTGTCTGAGCTGTGGATGATAAGCCACAAAAACATCGTTTCTCCTCAAATATATCTGAATACGTTTTTTGACACTGACAATCCAGTTAGTTTTGGCATAGGAAGTAGAGGAAGAAAGTAATGTTGGTACGGAATGTAACATTTTACAGTGGATGTTATTCTGATGAAAACGTAATGCAAGTTCTGCTTTTGTCTCGGAAACAACAAACATTATTCAAACATCACAGCAAAGTAGCTCACACTTACAAATGAACTGTGTGACAGACTAAAAATATTATTTCTTATCTACTTCATTACTTAAACGCTAGGATGTGCGATCAAAATTCATGATAAAAACTAACGATAAAAACAAATAGTTTAGCTGGTTAGTGACAGCACAGCCCTGGAAGAAATAAGCTGAATTTCAGCATACAGCACCATTACATTTAACTTTCGCTCCTCCTGTACAGGTTCCTTGCACAGAATTAACCAGATGAAGGTGTAAAACAAGGTAATAATATAATATAGTGTAATAATATCACCATTCAGGACACTCAGCTGGGCTTTTTTAGCCTTCCAAGCTGAAAGGTGTTGCTGGCAAGTAGCACCACTGACCGTCACTGAGCATTTGGAGGAAAAAGGGAAAGATGGGCAGCGTCTCCAGCAGGCGGACAGGTTCAGGAGGATACGGAGTTAAGGTACAGCATGATCTGCCATTTTCTGCCGAAGTGACTGTTGTGCACGCTGTTGTGCATGTGGGACACGATGCAAGAGACTCTCGAGTCTGTGAGCTCCGTCTCTTGAAAGTAGTCGGAAACCATTTATGCTTTCATTTATGAAAACCATTTATCTGGTTCTTATAAAACATGTGCTGGGGGTTAAAAGCCCTCCACACAAACACCTATAAATACTATACAAAACATAATGACGCGCCCCTATATCACTTGCTGCAGCTCTGGAGAGGCAGGGGAGGACTGGGAGGTGGATGTGGTCAAAGGAGGGAGCTGCTCACAGGCAAAATAGTCCTTCAGGGGAGCAAAGAGGTGACGGATGACCGGCACACTCCACGCCTTCCCCAGCACCTTCTGCCTCTGCTGCCGGTTCATGTTCCTCACGTCGGTGTAATGTTTGGGGAAACCAAAGATCCTGGGGAAGAATAAGGGAGAAGACACGTATTAATCGATTAGTCCCATCAATGGAAAATGAATCAGCAACTACTTTGATAACTGACAAACCATTTAAGTAATTTTTAAAGATGCCAAACACTCTCTGGGTGCAGCTTCTTAAATGTCAATACTTGCTGGATTTTTTAGTCTTTTATGACAGTAAAGTAAACATCTTATGGTTTTGGATTGTTGTTTGAACAGAATGAGACTTCTGAAGATGTCAGCTTAAGCTCTAGGACATTGAAATGAACCCTTTTCCACTGTTTTCTGATGTTTGAATGTATGTTAATGCATACTTTTCTAGTTCAGTGATCCAGAGGTTGTCCTCTTTGCCATTTTGGAAAACAGGCAGCAGAGAGACATTTTTGCCCTGCTTCAGAGAGTTTGGATTGGTGGTGATCGTCCTCACCTTAGTGAACTGGAACAAAAACAACATACAGTAGTTATGACATTAAGCATGAATTAATGAACATCCTAATCATAATTGTTTCAGGAGAAAAAACCCCCCCAAAACATTAATTACATAAAATAGAGGGACTGTAGATAACACAAATTAGTAATGAGTCACTGACCCTGGCTTCTCTACCGATCTCTAAACAGTCCTGGAGCTTCAGCTTGTCGTTCTTCGAGGCTATAATGGGTCTGACGGGAGATAAGCAGCAAACAAGCAAGCAAACTTTATTTATATGATGTTTAAAAAGTTACAAAGTGCTTTACAAGATGAAGAAACAAGAAAGTTGGGAGGTAAACGAGAGAGAAAAGATACGGGCAAAAAGAAAGTGTACAAAACAGGAAGTCAAGAAAAGCTTCTATGATGATTAAGACGTAAAAATCTACTGATACCGACAGTCTGAAAGCATTCATTTTGAGTAGTTTAACCCTTACACTTCAGGATTAATTGAACGTCTCACCTGCTCATCCCTGGGATGTTCCCCCAGAAGTAACGAGCTCTGTGGGCGGGGCTGACATTGACTGCATCCACCAGCACCGGGTTGCACTGTCGAAACAATCAGATGGCAGGTAGTCATTGTCTCTGAGTTTAGAACGTGTTAGATAAAAACAGCTGTGCGACGAGGAATAAAAGAAGTGACGGGACGGAGAGGGAGGAGATGCAACAAAGTGGTGTGATTAGTAGCAGCAAAGTATAGAACAGATATAGTCTGCAAAAGAATTATAGTATTATTAAGTAATGAGGCTTAGTGTTAGTAGAAATATAATGTAATAAAACAATAAAACATAGTAACGGGTGAAATGGGGCGAACCTCGAGGAAGCGGCAGATGTTGACTTTGTCGTGCGTGTTCATGAAGACCACGTTCTCGAACAGCCAGAAGAACGGCCTGGGGTCTTCCTCTTTGGGCTTCAGCAGCTGAAGGATGCGGTAGTACTCAAAGAACAGCCTGCCGGTGCCCTCTGCAGGGGAGAGGAGTGTATTACAGCAAAAAAAGGAAAAGGGCCTCTGCCCTCTGATGTTCGTATACTAGTCTCCAACACTAATATACGGCATCTGCATAACAAAACGATAATTAAACAAAATAATTAAATTTCCTTTTGGTAATTTTATTGCATCAACAAAAATGACAAATGCGCCATCAGTAAGTTCCAAGAGCCTAAACTGCTTATTTTGTCTCAGTAACAGCCCAAAAACCTGAATGTTTTCAATGTAGAAATATGTGAAAGCAGCACTTTTCCAGATGGAATCAGCGGCTGTTTCAATTTATGTAAAGCCGACATGCATGCCGCACTGTTACGTACCATAGAGGCCTTTTCTGATTGGGTTGACGATGGAGAGGTCATTACAGGGGCTGCCACCGATCAGCAAATCAAACGGACCCCACTGCTCAATCTGGATGGTCAAAGAAGAACAAGGAGCCATTTCAGTCCAGCTGTATGGCTCAAAACTATAAGATGACACTTAAAAAATACAAAATAAACCCAGAGATTTCAAACAGGAAGGAAGAAGAATATTCCATCATTAAGGATGTGAATATGTTAAAAAAAAAAACAACAAGCCGTGTGAGAGAACATACGTGTTCCTGGGTGATGAACCGCACGTCACCAACATGGATGATCTTCCCGTCGTGGTTGACTGTCCCCACGGCGATTGAATCCTCGCAGACCTCTGACGCAACATAGTTCTCTACTTTGAAGCCGAGGTCCTTCAGCACCAGGCAGCCTGAAGTCAGAATTAGAATTCGCTGGGACGGTATGTTCTCAGGTGGCGTGTGTGTCGTTTTCCAGACACAGAGCCTGTCAACACTTTCTACGAAGCCTGCTGAAAGTGTACTCTGCTGCATCTGGGAAACGCATACAGAAATCTAGTCCTATAATGGATCCGTTATTGGGAAACGGGGCCCAGCTGCGTGCTCACCTGTTGCTATGCCGTCGAAGAGGGAGAGAACTCGCAGTGGCCTGCGCAGGTTGGCGGGGATGGACGGGTAAACGCGGTGCGGCTCCTGCAAAGTGAAAAGGTGCAGTTTGTGTATTTAATCATTTGTTATTTGTAGATAGTTTTTAGCACCTTTCACTTTGTTGTTTCAGTGCTTCCATTTGCACACAGTAGATGCTCCTAATGTAAACAGTGCTGAGGATATTTATCTATTAGAATCTGTTCTTGTACTTCCTTTTGCTGCTGAGACGTCAATCAAGAAAGTTATTCTTAAATATATAATTGCTATGAAACAAAAAGTCAGAATCCGTTTAAACCCCATCGTGTATTTATGAGTTGTCTGTAAAGCCAAATTTAATACATTTTATTCAAACGTTTTTTATCTCCATATCACAAATCTACTATGAAAACTTAAAGAGTAAATGTATTATTATTATTATTGGGAGTTACTTTGTTTATTGCATTTTGTCTCCTTTTGTGTTTTCTGTCTGAAACAACATGTTTTTATTCAGGCTGCTGACTTTGGACTCTTGGAAAAGATATTTTTAATCTCAATGGGATCATGGCATCAATGCTGTTCAAACCGCCTGATATCTGATTTCTGGACACACACAGAAAAAAGATCTCAAGCTAAGATGAGAGTAAAATAAGAGTACAGGTGCCGTGGTCAGACTGTGAAGTCCCGTGTTTGATAAAGTACATTATTCATTAAATTAGATGATCAACAGAAAACTAATCGACAACTCTTTTCCATTACTTTTGAGAAAAACAAACCTCGGGTTAATATCATTGTGAATTGAATGTGTTTGTGAGATGTATAACTGTGCTGGACGTGCAGATTCAATGATCATGACAAGAATTATAAATTGCAGTCCTAAAGCAAATTGGATTTTTATTTGATGTAATAACACATCTAACTGTTTAAATAACTAGGAATGGAAACCACGCACAGCTTATCCTGCCACTGCATAGTGAAGAGTTCATATTTACACAGGTATGTAGTGCGAGTAATACTATGGTATGGCATCGAAACGGATCTGTTGATTACTCACAAACGCCATGGCGCTGTTGTTGGCGAATAACTCCTGAACACGAATGCTCCAGTCCTCTCTGGGAATCAGAGCGCCGTGCGGCCGATGCGGCTGACACAAGTAGCAGATCCACGGGTCGAGCAGCGTCAGCGAATCAAACGTCCCTGCACCGACGAGGATGTTCAGGCAGCCCGCGCAGTAAGATCTGCAGATGTAGAGGAAGAGAGGAGGAGGACGGAGGACAGGAGAGGAGGGGTGGAAAGACAATTAAAGGAAGGGAAAAACTGGGCTCTGCTCGTTGCCGTTTATTTTTGTTTTTGAACAGCTAGATCTAAAACACCAACCTGCAGCAGCTATCGTTGCCACACAGTATGACCTCCAGTCCATAGCAGCAGACGGTGCAGTAGGACTGATAGCCATCTTCATCGTAACGATACAGAGTTTCTGTTAAGTTATCCTACAGGGACGGACAGACAGACAGCGTCACAGCCAGAGGTTAGAGCTATTCTAACAAACGTATATACACAGAACCCTGTAGAACCCTCTCTCCCCCCACAGATTATTTGAAAAATGCCACGAGCGAGGGAACAACACGTCGTGGAATTACTCAGGAGAGAGAAGGCAAAGAAAATGTGACAGATGAGGCCCGCCGCCCTGCACGGGGTCGAGCTGTTATCATGTAGTCTGAAACCGGCTGATGATTTCTTACTTTACACTCCAAGCAGAGGCTGCCTTTAAATAGAGGGTGGAATATCTCAACGTCTTCAGTTCCACAACACAAACAGAACCCTGCAGACAAAACACAGAGACAGACGCAAACGGGAGGAAGCAAGTGAGGGACAGGTGAGCGACCGAGTTAGCGAAGTTATCTATGCGATCTAACTACAGTTTCATAAAACCGTATGCTTCTTGTGCGTTTACCAAAACAAACATACACGAAGCACTCAAACCTGAAGAAGCAACTACAGTCACTAATCATTTCACCATCTAACGCAACAAAATCAAATATTTGTGCATAAAGGGGGACGAATTTAGAATCAACGTGGCATACAAGATGCCCAGACGCTCACCGTCGATGTCCAGGTTCATGTCCATGATCGTACGGATGGTCTCCTCTGCACGGAGAGAAAGCAATAACTGAATAAGATCATCCTTAGAAACCACAGCGGGGACATTTACAGCGTCACAGCAGTAAAGAGCAAGCAAGATATAATATATAAGTAAACAGACTTAACATTACTGCACGCAGGAATCTTGATATTGCGCAAGTGATATTGTCATTTTTGGTGTGTGAGGGCTGCTAATAATAAACGCTGTGCAATCAATAACCCAAACCCTCTTGGCAATTTTACGTAAAGCAGGAGAGGTGCAGCTCTAATAAAGATAATATTAATTCTTTCCAACTTTCACTTCACAGGTTTGATCCAGCTGTTCGCCTGCTGTCCAAATGGTTTATAACGCGCATGTTTAGAAAGTGAATTACTAAATTAAAACATGTTGCGCCGCACAAACTAGCTCTTACGTAGCGATAAGTTGTTGCTAAATATTTGCACCCAGTAACCAAAATATGAGCCATTTAGACTGAAGAGGTAACAGGATGTGTGCGACATATTGGACCTGACAATGCTGTTTTTAATGTTGTAAATGTGGAAGATATTAAATTATATTTCACAAAATATCATCAAATACCTCAAATTACAAACCTTTATGCGTATAATGTCAGAATAAACTGTCTTTGTTAGGCGCTCCAGTGTAACTGGATTGTCCCCACACACCATAAACTATGTGAATAACTACAAAATATAAAAAAGTATAAGTCCTAAAAGTGTTATTTCTGGAAGTTCTGTTGCAGCTCGTGATGCTATACTGACTTCCAGTTTGCATAGCTGATTGCTTTTGGACATAACTGGCAAATGATTTACACATTCAAAGTGTTTACTAGCTAAGAAGGTCCTCCGGTGTTGCTGTGGCAACCTAATATAGAAAAGTCACTAGTTTGAAACAAGCCAGTAGAACTTAGGAAAGTTTACACATAAACTTTGCATCGGATTTGTGACCAGGCGGTGCAACCACACCCAGAGCAACACACCGATCCTTCAACATTTGCATGCCTTGTATACCATCTTGCGATGTTGAAAATGTCTGGAATTCTACAGAAGCGTTTCATGTGAATGAAATTCAGTTTGGTACCTCTGAGTTTTTGGTCCGGCTGGGTGTAAACTCTGGACGTCTGGCTGACCTTATTGTAAGCTTTGGTGTAGGTCCTCTTCTTGCACGGCACAAAGTCTGGCGACATGTCGTCATCAAATCTATCAATCAGACTGAATTTCTTCTTCTCAACCTTCCCCCCTTTCCACCCTCCCTTCCCCTTCCCTCTTCCTCCCCAGCTGTTTTTCTCTCCCTCCCATCCTCCCCTCCCTTGTTTCCCCGTCTCCGCTGCCCATCCTCCTCTGGACTCTTTCCCTTTCAGGACTGCTTTAGGACCCTTTTCCGAAAGCTCCACTCCTTCCTCCCACGCCGTTTTTCCACCTCGGTGGGAGAGCTTCTCTATGGAGCTGCACGACAGTTTTTTCAAGGAGACGGTCACGTCTTTCAGCTCAATGCCGATGTTGCTGAGGGAGTCATGAGAAGAGTTGGCTTTCATGAAGAGTTTCTTCTTCACCTTTGTTCGGTTGTTTGTTTTAGTAATACCTGGACAGAAGACAGTCGCACACGTAACCATCAGCGATCGTACACAACAGTAAAGAACACGTAGCATGATATGTACAATCTGGAGAATTGTATAAATTGCATGAACCTACATGCCATTTTCGCTTGAACTTCCCTTTTCTCTGTGAAGGACTGGCTGTGCTCGCAGCAACATTCCTCTTAGCTGTTAGCTCACGTTCTTATGTTTGAACTCTTTTACAGCTACAGCAACGTGCTTTTTTATGCACAGTTGTGCTAAAAACCAATCCTGAGCTTGAGCTGAAAGTTGGGACTCTGGAAACACTATGGAGAGCCGAAGTGAAACTGAAACGTCCGAGCGCTCTTCATTCAGATCTAATTGACATTTGTAATAATGCCAAATTATACCACCTGCCTACTAACCACTGAATGTATTTATATAACGATGTTTATTCTAATATTGTTGTTCATTTAACATTTCTGTTCTTAGCCGCCTCTAATGAACACCATTTCCCATGAGCCCGTAGACAACTGAGTGTTCTACGCCACCAGCTCGATAAAATCACGTGTCCGTGGGCAAGTTGGCGTCACAGCTACTTTTAAAGTACATTTCAAATATAGATTTGTACATTTTCACGAGAGCTGTGGTGTTTTTTTGCATGCTAACATATGAATGTTTAAACTTTGCTGTATTTATTTTACAATACGGATGGCAAACCCCAGCGAACACGTTTCATTTGATCAGAAAAGGCCGGTGAAGAAAATGCTGAATGATTTGAGTCCCATTGAATGACAGTGTTGGAACAGAGGCGAGCCTTTAGCGTCAGCTCTCTGTGCAGCTGAGAAATGTGTATTTAATATACAACAAAAGCACGGAAACAGATACATACGTGCGACTCAAATCCGTTTACTTCTGAGAAAGTCTCATTTGACCAGAATTTGAAAGATCTGAGATTTGAGACCTAGTAAAATCTATTCAGGCTCTTAAATCAGATGTTCATACCGTTTGTGGCAGTTGGCTTGAGTCCAGCTGGCCCCGTGGGTTGAAATCCTCTAAATGCCCAGTCTAACATGTGTCTCAGAAGCTCATCTCTGTCCTCAAGACTCGCAGGAAACTGCTTCTTACAACGCTGAGCTGCCTCCTGACAGACACGGACATGTAGACATGTAAGCGGGACGTGCAAACATGAATCCCACAGGAACACTTCAGCTCAGGTTTAAATTTGTGAATTTGATCCCACAGACAGGTTTTGTTGTCACACAGACCTGCAGGGACAAGAAGATGGCTTCTCGGTAGGTAACGAGGATGGCGAAGGAGTTGGCGCTGAAGTGCTCGGTGAAAGCAGCAAATGTTTTCAGAGCCTCCACATCGACCTGGAATTAGAGCCAAGAAACCAGGGCAGTGAATGGAAATATATGTAAAGCAGCAGGCAAATAGAAATGTGTAGGCGTAGGACAAATGTCAGTCGCAAACTCAACGAGCAACAAGATTTTCCACAACAACGTAATGACGATAAAACTATTATCATTATTTTGATTCTATTGCTTCTACCTTTCTGTATATTTTGTACTTACCGTGGTCACTGTTGTGCAGTAATATACCAAGGCACATACCTTGCAAATTACTTGGCAATAGACTTTAATTGATTCCGATTAAAAAGCCTCTCAGGAAATGGTTTTCTGTTATCTACCAGAAAGATTTAAAAAAATCTGTCAATGTAAAGAACTGCCTTCATATTAACACAGTCAGGTTTGTCATGTTTGCTGTGGGACCTGTGGAGAAACTGGGTACTGATCTGGTACCAAACAGAGGAAACAGATACGGTATAATATCAGATTCCCCGAACTTCACCCTCACACCTGACTCACCTGAGAGGACATTCCCTGTCCATACCACTCCACCATCTTCTTCCCTGGAAGTTGGCCCTCTCCCCTGCATTCTACAATGACGGCTGGCCACGGTGAGAAGCCCTCCACCTGACCCCAGACCAGCTCCCCCATCGCATCCTGCACAACACATACAAGGTGTGAACGCATAAATACTGACAGTTTCTAACGTTGTATATAAAAACAACCAAACAGGTGTGCAAGCACCAAAACAAACAACTGTGATGACCAAAAATGTGTTTTTATATTTATTAGAATGAGAACGTTTGACGAGATAAATGCCAGTATGATGTTAGCCAAAATAATAACCATACATGAATACATTTTTAAACATTATCAGCCACTCTAAACACCTGCTGTCACATTGTGTTTCAAATATAAACACATATACTGCATTTATGTAGTAAATTACTGCTTATAACGCCATGCTACTCTGAATAACCTTACAGTAGAGTGTTCCGGCAGTTCTGCGAAGTTGGAGGGTGAGCTTGTTGAAACCATGCCGCCATCTTCATCATCGCTCACAATGTATACAAACTCTCCTTGTGGAGTTACGTGACCTGCAAAACAGCGACAGCAAGCTACTGAATCTGCTGCATTTAAGTTCTGCTCCGGTTCATCTTGCAGCGACTCATGCTGCTAACATTATCTCACAAATTAATTAAGACCACGTGTAAGTATTGCTTTATTACCAAAATTCTTAAAACGAGCCCTAACCCCTTTTAAACAATACCGCACATTTCTTACTTTCTGCCTTCACCAGTCTGCTGGTCTGACACATTTTGGACTCTTCGGTGACGTCAAGCACATCTGATAAAATAAAACACATCGGTAAGTCACGTCGGTTATTATCATCAACAACATTTGGATTTGCTGCATCACAACAGATTTACTTCATGAGGCAAAGTTTCATGATGATGTGGAGGGTAGATGTTTTATCTCTACTCGCACAGCGCTCGTCTGATTACCAGAGGAATTGTCTGTGTAGTCCGAGTCCTCTAGACAGCTGTAGAATTTGGGAGGAATATCTAGACTTAGTCTGGCCGCAAAACCGTCACCATCGTCTGACGAGGTCTCTCCAGCCTCCTCTGCCTTCTTCTTGCCACCATGACCTGCCTGGACGGGTAGTTTCCTTCTGCAGATGCGGGGTCTTCCTGCCCACCAGTCTGGTTGAGGGGAGGCTTTGGGGGTTTCCTTGCTGTCGGGAAGAGCCGTGGTGCCGTTGAACACCTGAGACAGGAGCAAATACACACAAGTAAAAAGTCTTTATCTTCAGACAAATACATAACCAGAAATAGCACAAACAACATACATGCAAGTGGATGAATTTTAGGTTTACAGGCACTGACACCAACACGAGCTGTTTGGACATAGAGATGCTACGGCTTCTTTTTGAAACTACCATTAAAGCGTGAAAAGAAATTCAAATATCCAATTTGTAATCATAGGCTTCGTGGGTTGCCAGCAAATCAATATGTTAAAAATGATGACAGACCCAAAATATGCAACAACTGGTGATACACAAAGAGGAAATGTCACGACTGAAAATGAACTTTTAAGGGAACTGTCACTCATAAGAACAGATGTTTGTAAGGAGTCATCCTGGTCATCGTCAACCTGTTTTTGAAATCTGGATCTGGGGCCATATTCACAGAACATCCTGTGGCTGAAAGTAGCTCCTAACTTTCAGAAACTCCTCAAAAATAAGTCCGGCCTTTAGCACTCCTATGTTTTTGGTCTAAGGAGTATTTTATCTCTAAAAGTAGCAGCTTCACGAATCACTCTTAAGAGGAAACCTTTGGTTTAGCGAACCTTTAGTGCCATTGAGGAGGACCACTAGTGGCCCCCGATTCTGTTGATAAGCCAGCATCCTGAAAAGGTTTAGCTTTAAACACTCACCTTAGCAAACACCTGCGTCATACATAGAGAGCTTGGCAGCGCCAGGAGGGTCAGGAGGAGGCGACGCAGAATAGAGGATGGTCTGATGCCATGCAACATCTGTACACACAACACAGGGAACTCTTGTGATTAACATTTGATATTCAATAGCAATGTTTCTACAGCAGCTACTGAGCTAGCACTTTATCTACATGGAGTTTATCAGTAATAGAAAAATCATGTCATGTCAGAAAACACGCCATCACCCAAGGTGATAGATTATGTAGGAACATTTCTAACACTGTGACTGCACAGACATAAAAAGATCTTTCCTGTTCATGAGCTACTGTGTTGCTCCTTCATTTCACCTGACGAGGAATCAACAACAGTCATCACAGTTGTTGATTCCAGTAACCAGTTAGAAATGTAATTCAATAACCGTTGATCTATTGTGCTATTGGTTTACCTTTGCCCAGCAGTGATCTCCTCCTGTTCCACTCCCCTGTTCCTCCTCCGAGGTCTTAATGACGCGAAGATAGTCGTACGCTAGTTGATGTTGCTCTTGAGACCCAGCTTTACACAGACCCAGCTGAACCCCCAACTCCAACAGCACACGCTTGAACAATTTACTATCCTGAAGGGAAGACACAAGTGGTCACAAGTGGCAGTACGCAGATTGGAAGTCGAGCAGAACATTGGAAATTAATTTACAAATTTAAAATGCAGTACACAACCACTGAAGGACGTTAGTTCCCCTAAAATGTTAATATTCTGTAGAACAAAATAAGACCTTAAAAAAACAAGGTACACAAGGCGACTTAACATGTACATGAAATACGGGACAGTCCTGTAGCATGACATCATCAAACTAAACACGGCACACTCATGATTACCAGTTAAAAGAACACTTCAATGCTTTGGGAAAATAGTATTGACTTTCTGGACATAGCGTTAGATGAAATTAATGAAGACCTGTTGATTATACATAATCTTAGCAGCTTAGCTTAGCACAAAGACTGGAAAGAGGGGGACCAGGTTAGCGTGGCTCTGTCCAACCGACGGCCACAAAATACATCATCTGTTTTATCTCACTCGCTGCTGTTCAGAAGTGCTAATCTGTCACTTCCCACAGGACACAGAAATATACATCTTTTCACTCCAGAAGTCCAATTTCGACTGCATCCCCCCACTAATGATTTAGTTTAATTTATTAATTTTTACATTAAAATCTGCCTAATACAGGTTCTACACATATTAAGCTCTAGCTAGCTGCATTAAGTCTCACTTAGAATAACAGAAATCTTCTTACATTGATTTTTTCAGGATGTTTCAGCACTTTGCAGATATTCCTTAGTGCCATGTCTCCGAGCTGCTTAGGAATGCTCTCCACCAAACTCTGTAGCGCTGCTTTATAGAAAGCCACTGCATCCTTCAGGAAGTCCGCCCTCTCCTGTTCCCCCAGATCCACGACAGCTGTGGCCCACAGGAAGTCCCTCGCACAGGGACCTACCTTGACCTCTGTTGTGGGGAGCAGATTCTTCTCATTGTGGAGGACATGCAGGTCTCCCATCCTGAGAAAGCACTCTGCGACGGAGGGCTGGAGGAGACTGGCCGCGTAGGAGTGAACCAGCATGGAGGTCAGCTGGAGCTCCACAGCCACGTCTGTTGTGCCGTACTGCTGCAATTCTTGGACAGCTCGGAGAGGCGCCATGATGTGAGAGAGGAACAGGAAGTACAGCTTGACTTTATGATCCATCAGCTGGGCTCTGATCCGGACAGCGTCCTCTGCTTGCCCCAATGACTTAAAATACTCCACTAAATCCCTCCACTTGCTGGCCATCTTCTGCACAGTCTTGATGATAAATAAACACTGCGTAGATATAGAATGGGATGGGTTATAAGGCTCTGCATCAGCAAATAGCTGTTCCAGACCGTCACTAACGGAGAGGCAGATGGAGTAGTGATGGTGGATGTCTCTAACCAGGTCAACCACGCAGCGAAATGACGCCAACAGTCCAGCCTGGCAGGCTCTTCCTGCGATCCCAGAGAGGCCGCAGAGTGATACTAACCCAGTGTTGAAAGCCTGGAACTGGGACACAAACACCTGGCTCAACCCCGGGTGTGGAGCGTTGCAGTAAAACACAGCCATGTTGGACAGAGGAAGGCCCAGTTTCTTTAACGCCTCAATCAGAATCTGTGCATCACTGCGTGTGCTCGTGAGGGTGTCTGTGTTCACGTCCGCTGAGGTCTTTGGATCAAAAGAGTCGACAGCCATCTCCAGAGTGTGCAGCAGCCTCACCACACTGACCCCTGAGCTCTGGTCGAGGTAGCCAACCAGGACGACACTTGTACTCCGTCCTCCACCCAGCTCGACCCCCACATACAGGTAGAGGCAGTACGGCGTGTTATGGCAGGCCTGAACAATGTCTCTGGGGTGGGTTGGACTCACGTTGGCAGGACGTGAAGGGCCAGAAAACTGAGCGTCCACACTTGTTTTGAAGCTTGAGCTTGTATCCACGTTGTCACTACAGTATCTTTTGATGAAGAGTAATAAAGTATCACCGCCGTCACTCCCGTGATTTCCTTCGTCCACTGCTGCTTCTGCCGGCTCCACCCTCTGTACCTGCTGTGTCGGTACAGACTCTTCATTTACTGGTGTCTCCATCGCCACCTCCACCACGTCAACCGCCTCCTCCTCATCGGATATAAATATTACCACATCTGCATTCCTGTTCAAGTTCTCCCTTGGGTTTTCTTTTTGTGATTCTTCCACGGTCTCCCCCCCCATCTTCACAACAATCTCCAGTTTCTGATGAGGTGTCTGCGACGAATTATCATCTAGAAAGGGAGACAACATTTTGATTTAAATGCAAATAAGTGCTTTTCGGACATGGAACGTGTAATATTGCTGGCTTCATAGCTCTGTTAAAGTAAAGCCTATTTGTCATTCAAATGTTCATTATGGCTTTTATCAAACATTACAGACAACCCTTGCACAATATTTGGCAATATTGTCAATGTCAACCTATATTCAATATTGAACCTTTTCACACATTGATGGGTTAATGTGAAGACGAGCGTTTGTTAGGGAATAATGTGAGACTTTTTTTTTTTGGGTTGGCGATATTTTAGTTTTTGTATAAAGTGAGATTATATAAATAGTATTTTTTTTTTAAACAAAAGATGACTGTAAAGCTTTGTAAACATGGTATCTATGGTGATACATCGAGCACACGACAAATGAATGTGTTGTATAGAAGGAAAGCGGACACAGCCTTGGTGAATAAGGCATTGTGTACTGGAGAAGCGCTGTGGGGGCGTGTTTTCATGTTGACGGACTCACGCTGGTCCGCCCCTTGCTGTGTGCGCAGACATTGAAGAATACCAACTGTGTCAACCAGCCACACCTCTGCTGTATATGATATCTGTGTAACAACTGCTCCCACCTGAGTCAGGAACCATGTTCTGACCGCCTCTGGCCTCCAGGGCATGGTACTCCCTGCCTGTGTTGTTCTTTTCAAAGAACAACTTAAACCACTGCAGGAAGGTCAGAGCCACTAAGGAGTTCTTCTTCATCAGCGTCTCCATTGGGATAAACTGGAGAAAGGAAAGAGGCGGGTTTAATTCTCATACTTGTGTTTAAATACACCGTTCAACAAAAGGAAATAGGACTAAATATCAACATAAGGCAGAAAGCATTTTCACCAAAAAATGCAAAGGCTCTCAAAAAGGTAATGAGATCTGCAGCCCAAAGGATACTGGATTTTAGATGCGGATACTGATGTCAGTATTTGACAGTTCAAATTATCTTTAAATTATTATTTGTTATTGCAACACTTTAGTTGAACCGTAGACTTGTCAGCGCTCACAGGGCGACAAACTGTTACACTGATACCAAAACGTCTGCAATGAGCTGATATCTGAATGATTTATTAGTCCAGCTCTTAACTGTACTGAGACAATTCTAAACGTTTCCGGATTTACCAGTTGTTCACCACTTTTGTTCCAATACTCACTCGGACCACTCCAACCTTTCTGAACGCAGCTTGCAGTAAACTGTAGTTGTGGATAGAGTCCACCATGTTATTGCTTTGGAACCGGACCCTGGAGAGGTCCAGGGACCCAGGAAACAGCCAGTCCATCAGCTGGCAATAGGCGCCACCTGGATATTCATACAAACACACACGCAAAGGTAATTAAGAAAAAGGACCTGCTGCTGCTGCTGCTGCTTTGAAAATGTTTCATTCAAGTCCAAACAACAAGAGAACGTCAGGTCATTTAGCCCCTGATTTACTGAAGCAGTCATGTCCAGGTCATTAGTCTCAGATCTCATGATCTCAATTCCAAAACATTAAATTCAGCCTTAATCAATTACTCAGAAAACTATAGTAGTACAATCTTTAGGTTTGATCATATTATTAAGCCAATATGGGACATTATTAGATTATTTAGATGTACAAGACTATTTGTGTTTCACAATAATAACGAGTTAATTGTAGCCACACACCCACTGTAAATGTCTTAATAAAAAAAGAAGTACCTCCCGGAATGATGGCAAGCTCCGAATTCATTTGCTTCACTTGGTTTTTCACAGTAGCGGTGAGATGGGCGCGCACGGAGTCGCAGATCAACCGGGACGGTGATGCGTGGAAAAAACCACCCGGTCCCTTTACATACACCTCTCTCTGCCACTCTCTCATTTTCTCCTCGTCCATCCATCCCTTCTGATTGGCCTTAACGATGACTCCGGCTGGAAACTTTTCCTTTGGCAGCGTCTTACTCTTAAAAATGACCATAGGTGGTAGTTTCTGTCCATTACCGTGGCAACCGAGAACAACAGTGAAAGCCGACTTCTCATGCCCCGTGGTGCGTGTCGATACCGTGCTGGTCCCCTTTTCCTCCACAGTATGGTTCACGGGGATGTCAAAAGTGACGGGGACCTCGTCCATGTTGGTGATGTGGTTGGGCTGGATCTTTTTGTCTGTAATCTTGTTACTGCAGTAGGTGCGGAAGATGGCCAGCTTTTCTTTGTAATCCGCTGGCAGTTGCTGCGCCACGGTAGTCCTTGCGCGGATGGAGAGATGACGCCTTTTCATAAAGCGAAAGCACCAAGACGGACCTCCTTGAAAGTGTTCGATCTTCATGTCTTGTGCTATCGTTGTTGCCTTCAGTCGAATGGTGACTGTAGAGACGCTTCTCCCGGCTGTTCTTTGTTCAATAATCCATTGTTCAAGTTGGTCTTCTAACTGTGGCCACCTCGCTTTGTTCCCGCGGAAACTCTGTTTCGTCTTCTTAACTTGGCGCAGTTCATTTTCTTGCTTCCTCCACTTCCGAACCATAGATTCATTGATGTTGAATTCTTTCGCAGCTGCTCTATTCCCATTTACAACCGCGTAACTGATAGCCTGTAGTTTGAATTGTGCCTCGTAAGCATGTCTCTT
>JAVQJF010084254.1:0-10157 GCA_036023855.1 Gadopsis marmoratus | reverse complement strand
GCTTGGTAGCTGAAGGCTCTGGCTCCCATTCTACTTTTAGAGACTCTAGGAACCACAAGGAGCCCTGCATTCTGGGAGCACAGTGCTCTAGTGGGGTAATAGGGTACTACGAGCTCTTTAAGACATGATGCTGCCTGAACATTAAGGGCTTTATAGGTGAGGAGGAGGATATTAAATTCTATTCTGGATTTTACAGGTAACCAGTGTAGAGATGCTAATACTGGAGTGATATGATCTCTGTTCCTGGTTCTTGTCAGTAAACCTTGCTGCAGCATTTTGGATCAGCTGGAGAGTCTTAAGGGACTTATTGGTGCTGCCTGATAACAGGGAGTTGCAGTAATCCAGCCTTGAGGTAACAAATGCAGGGACTAGGTGAAAACATTACGTATGTAGGTGAAAAAGGGCCGTGCTTGAAGTTTGTTTTATATGGGAATTAAATGACATATCCTGATCAAGGATAACGCCAAGATTCCAGAATGAGTTGCCATCCTACCTGTGGCAGGAACATCTTCCCAGCTCCAAACAGATCTCCCACCACCTTCATGCCGCTCATCAGTGGGCCCTCAATGATGTGAAGGGGGCGAGTGTAGCGGTCAACCTGAGCCCGACACTCCTCCACATCCTCCACCACATACTTGTCTATCCCCTGACAGCACCAACACAGGATGGAGCATGATGAGAAGAAGAACAGAAGAGATGAAATGATCCAGGCTACAGATGAATGGTTAATAAAAATCATCTAAAAACAAGATGAAAATAGGATTAAATGTCAATACACAAAACCCCTCTGCCTATTGCAAGACCTCTTCATTCACAGCTACAAATTACTTTCAACTGCTTTGAAGCACCCGGGAGGCAGACGTGTTCACACATGTCCAGAATAGACCAGCTAAACATGAAAATACTGTTTCCATGTGAAAAACATATGTATGTTGTCTGGCAACAACAAAGCTGAGCGTCTGGTCAGGAGTGGGACAGAAACAGCCTGGTAAGTTCTACATGCTGCCAAACTCACAATGTACACACACACACAACTGAAAGAGTATAAACTAATGATATGAGACTTATTTACATGATCAATATACAGTATTAGTGCTGAATGAGCTCATTCAGAGACTAGAGAAGAGCTATAGCAGATTTGTATGACTCCGTGTGGACATAGTCTGAGTGGAAGGTCAGGTTTCTCTGTTTCATAGCATTTTGATAAGTGCAGCTGAAGGAAAGCTGGAGGTGTTCTGGGAGAACCTCATCTGATCCAATTATCAGATATTTTACCTTAATGAGACCATACTCCAACCTGTCCTCCACACTTCCTTCTCTCCACTCGTCTGTCTGAACCACCTTCTTCCCTCCTTTTACATTGTGCTGCGAACATCAGAACTAAAGTCAGCATCTGTTAACCAAACAACAGAAACAACAATCCGCTGGAATATTTCCATATATGTGTGTGTACCTGTGCATAGACCAGTAGTTTCTCCGTAGCATCAGGGTCTCTGTTCCAGATGAGGTTTTCACACAGTAACAGCAGCTCTTTATCTATGTCATCATAGACCGGCAGGTTCCCAGCATTCACTATGCCCATATCCATACCATCCTGAAAGAGGTGGGACAAAAGTACAAAGGCTGTGTGCGGAGTCGATAACTAGTCTGACGTCCTCTTCTAGTCTCACTAGTACTGCTATTTCCTGTGGACCTCAGGATATTTAGGCTTTACACGTCTGTGTGTGTGTACATGTGGCGATTCCACATGTACACACACACAGACGTAAACTATTATTTTTTAAATCCCCCTCTCACCCCTTCTGGTGGTCATTAGAGAGAGAGAGAGAGAGAGAGAGACTGCTAAAAAAAAAATATATATATATATATATATACACACACACACACCCCCACTGCCTGGCCAAAATAAAGTCACGCACTCATATTCGGTTGGACCGCCCTTAGCTCTGATTACAGCTAATTTTATTTTTCGGGGTGTCTTTGAATTCAGCCTCTGTAGGTTGATCATTTTCATTTCCATCAAACGATGTGTCATCCTTTCCTTCACGTTACCCAGAGTCCACATCAGTATAGATATCCAGCAGGATGTTTTTTCACCCATTGAGATCTGATGTGTTTTCAAAGTGTTCCTGTACACGTAAAGTGTAATGCTTTAGATTTCTGTCTGCATCTCTCTCTCTCTCGAAGTGGAGAGTATTACAGCAGCAGAAGAGGGAGCCAGACTTGCAGTAATACCCACGGCTTTGGAACGAGATGTTAAACAATCACAAGTACGAGGGCGTGTTGTCTGAGTGCCCTCGTACTTTTGGCCAAATAATGTAAGACTGAAATGCAAAATGTTTGTATTAAACTGTACTTTTTGCTACCAGCTTAAAGTTTGTATATCTGAGATGAAATATTCCTCACCACAACTATGTATGCCATCTGTCCTACGAGAAGGATCACTTCACCGCATTCAGAAAGACCTTAACTCTTGTAAGGTATGTAGCATGCAGGTAGTTTTGGTTTTTGCTGCTCGGTTTGAGAACTCTGCCACAAGAAAGGAGGGGCAGCTGTGCGTTTACCTTGATGGCGTGGTAGAGAAATGCTCCATGCATAGCTTCTCTGATGGCCTCCATCCCTCTGAAGGAGAAGGACAGGTTGGACAGACCTCCACTCACCCTGGCTCTTGGTAATGTCTCCTACACACACACACACAGTTTCCAAGGATTGTTGTGATTTAATATAATTTATCAAAGTCTGGAGGGCAGTGTTTCATCGCACTGCAATGGTATAATTCCGGTACACATAGCTTAGAGGCCGTTATGAATACTGCTGGTTTTAGGATTTGAGGGAAATTAATTTTCATCCGTCTTTTTATGTTTACAATTACGCTCTTTGTATGGGCTGCAAGTATTTTGAGTGACAGGCAACCTATTACTCATCCAATAATGGATTTAATATCAGGATGAACTGAAGGTCACGTCTCTTTAACGTATGACACTTTGTTGGAACAAACGGACTCCATCAGAGTGCTCTGCATCATCCATAGACTGAGCCACAGTTTGGAGGAATCATAACTTCATATAGCAAACTTATCTGATGAATATAATTACTTCTCCAAACTGTACCCTTTGTGATCTGAGCCAAATGGGGACCTCTTTACATATGAAGTGGGAGTGTGCACCAGTTAGCAACTTCTGGGTTCAATAACAAAAGGTCTATCTAAGACTCCGTTTAGAGGTTGTATGCTGTTGAAAGCTGATTCCCTGCAGAATCCAAGTCACAGGCTGTGGCTTTCAGCTACTCTTTGCAGTCGTGAGTGGAATAATTCTTTAATAGATGTTTGATCAGGCAGGCCACATAATGCATTGAGGAAAATAGAATATATTTTTAACATTTTGCTAGGTAAATCTGACCCGTTATATATGAGCATGTAAGCACTCCTGTCATAGCTGGTATCCAGTAGTTTGTGCGTAAAGCTATGCAAAACCTTGGTGGACAACCAGAAGCAACTTATTTGCCCTGAATTCATTGTGTCAGGTAGCTTCCTCCCAGACTGCGTAGGGCTCCAAATAACCTTCATAAATCAAATGGTTATTAACAGGTATGAGGAATGACATTACTGAAACAGGGAGCATCCTGGGAATAAGAGATGCCTAATGTAGGCAAAAAAGCCATTTAGGCATCAACATGTTTGCAAGGACATCAATGTTTTTTCAAGGTCAAGCTTGAAAAGTGAACAACAAAACCGTCACAGTGGTTCTACAATTTAATATTTGATTCAGAAAGGGGCTGCGATTGCTGAAATGTGACAACGGCTCTGGAAGACGTGGGCAGGATTTCAGGCTCCTGCAGATACTGTGGGAAATGGTTGAATTTGCGTTCACTCTTCTTGGGACTGACAGGTGCGTTACCTTGATAAGTTTAGTGGCTCTGATGAAGTTCACGGCATAGATGTTGTGTTCCTCCATGCCTGTACCGATGGTGAGGATGTTGGGGTCAAAGATGATGTCATTGGGGTCAAATCCCACTTTGTTGACCAGTAGCTTGTAGGCCCGAGTGCAGATCTCCACTTTACGCTCGGTATCTGTGGCCTTCACAGGACAGCAGACTTGTAAGCACATGAGTGTGTATTTGTGTGTATGTGTGTGTGTATATATACACCTTACCTGTCCCTCTTCATCAAAGGCCATGACCACCACAGCAGCTCCGTAGCGCTTCACAGTGGCAGCTCTGAGCAGGAACTCCCCCTCTCCTTCCTTCAGACTGATACTGTTGACTATACACTTCCCCTGGCAGCATTTCAACCCAGCCTCGATCACTGAGAAGTTAGAGGAGTCGATACACAGAGGAACCTGGGGAGGACAGGAAGCAGCTCCGTTCATAGCTCACTTATTAACAATAGGTCCATATGCTAAATTAGGTCTTTTCATAGAAGACAATAAAATAAAAGAACACAGCTGAAGGTGATGGCACTAGGTGAAGCGTCAGATGATCACCAGAGTTATTACAGCTCATCCCGAGGGGAACGTGAGTGGGTGTATTGAATTGTATGGCGATCCATCCAACAGTTGCAGAGATATTTCAGTCTGGATCAAAGTGGTGGTCTGACTGACACTTATCTCCAGACAGGGTTCACACAGCTCTCAAGAGTAAAACTCAAGCTTTCAAGGTACGTAATCCAAGAATTTCCAGACTCTCGAAGCCTTTATCATTACATCGAAATTGTGTCAGGAGACGATACCATTTTCCAAACGTTGAAGACAAACCCTGTCTAGAGCCACACTGCTAGAATGGCCAGTGAACCACGAGTGTAACGTTGTCTCCTACAATCACAACTTACAATGTGGGAAACGTGACGTTTGATGTTAACTTCTGTAATATGTTAAATTACAGTAAACCCAACACAACATGGTAACGTAGACAAAAACATCTTATCAATGAATAGTGTGTTAATCCACTTCCACCGCCTTCAGATCTCCTACCCGTGAAACGTCTGGTTCAGATGCAATGAAGTTACAAAATCGGGCCATAGCTGTTGGCCCCTCCAGCATCCCCTCATCCATGTTTATATCCAGGACCTGGGCCCCCATCTCCACCTGGGCCTTGGCAATGCTTAGAGCCTCCTGGACCAACAGAGAAGCACATACCACACAAACAGTTATACAAGACCTAGAATTTCACCTGTGCTCGTGATTTGACTCCCATTTCTAAAATTGAGAAAATAAATAATACCTCATAGTTTCCTGCCATGATCAGTTTGGCAAACCTGCGTGACCCAGCCACGTTGCAGCGCTCACCAATGTTAACAAAGTTGGTGTAAGGGCCAATCCTGAAGGGTTCTAACCCTGGAAATAAGAAAGACGTTAACACTGTGCATTTTGGACAGACAGGGACTAGTAGAGGGAAGCATTTCTCCTGTAGCACATCCCTGTTTCACTTATAAATATAAAACATGATCAAACTCCCATGCCTGAATGTAAATGGACTTCACGGTTCCCAAAGCACTTTTTTACAGATTGGTCTCATTCACCCATTTACACACACCGATGGTGACGTAGCTGCCATGCGAGGCCCTGGGTTCAGTTAAAGGTTAGTGGACGACCCGGTCCATCTCCGGAGCCACAGCCGCCCGGAGATTTTAATTCGTTTATGAGTTTGAAACATGTTTTGAGCTTAGCTCCAAGCTTGGCCCAGTTTTGATAAGTGTACCGTACATTACCAAATAATGGCTGAGGGTTTGTTGTGCACACACCCAAATAAAGACTGTGAATGAAAACATGGAGGAGGGCAGACTACTATGACTGTATTCACTAATTGTTTTCAAATCCTTCTACTCTCCATTTTTTCCCAATCAATCTTTTACTCTACCTGCATAAATGTTCCATATTACAGGCCTACCAGGAAACGGAGGGATGGGATTACAAGCTTTGAACTGCCAGAAGTCTTTTTATGTGAAACAATAGAACAGGAAGTGTTGAGTTTTATTTAACAGTAACTTAACGATGAGGGAGGAGACAGACCCTGATTCAAGTGGTGTCGGAATAATCGGAAAGACTTGTTCCCAACTGGGAAAATTCACAGGAACATGTCAGAACCACTTGGAAAGTCAGCAAAAATGTTGGTGCACGACTTGCCGAAGGTTGACGTCATATACACAAAAACATGGCGGACAAAAGTAAGTGTTTGCTTTTCACATGTTGCATATCATTTTTTGCTCCCATGTAATTTGAAATGCAGTACTAGCTGTAACCATTAGTTGCTCTCCCCGTACAGTGATCTAGATTAGTTAGAAAAGCTTTTTATTTCGCATCAACCCTGACAAGTCAGGTAAAGCAATACATTAGTGGTTTCAGGTAATGTCCTGGTGCAGCAACCAGTCTGGGACTCTCAGCCAACCAACGAGAAGGAGATCGCTGCAACGATCAATGTGAAGTTTAAACACTCTGACCAACATCTTCTTTGTAGCCGTGATGTTTCCCCACTACAACTTAAAAGTGTGACTTCCAACAGGGGAAGCGGCATAAACCGAGGAGTGTGTGAAAGTAGCAGGAGTGTTTCTTATGACACGACACTGCTGTTCAAAAGGTTATTTCTTACCCTGGAAACAGTACTTTGACAAAATAAATACAGAAATACATAATAGTGAATCAATCCAGAAACATTTAAACATGGTGAAGTGTTTTGCATCCACAGAAAATTTAAACGGGAGCTAATGGAGCACATGGAGGCTTCTAGCCAAAAGCTAATGAAATATACAAAACCTATGAAATGAAGGCTGTCTTCTGTCTTCTAATAATGGCCTGGTACTCTCTGTAGTTGAGGTAAATTAATAAATCACAACTTGAGAACTGACAGAATTTCAAGTCATCTGATCAATATCCTCAATGTATTCGTTGGTATTCATTATCAACCAGAACAGCCAGGATTCTACTAGTTGAGTCATGAAGTCTAACGGAGAGCAGTCTTGACAGACAGCACCAGGAGGTTTCACTACCTGACAGCTGCAAGTAGTCCTGATAAACAGCAGCCGGAGCTCTTGGCTTGCAGTGTTTGACTGCTTCAGATATGGCTCTGTGAGGAGGGAAAATATTTGAAAATGTTCAAAATTGCATGAAAAGTAAGACAAAACATGTTGTTGTCAGAAACATGACAGTGACCTGATGTGTCCAGGTGTGGTCCCACAGCAGCCTCCCACAATGTTCACTAGTCCATCCACAGCAAACTCCTGCAGACAAGAGTTCAAATGAAACCTCAGCTGCAGCAGTGAGGCAGACAGGATCAGCTCAACCTACTGAACACACATTATTCAGTTTCCATTGTGAATTTAACTTCCATTTATTCTGGATGGTCTCTTCAGATCAATATCTTTTTTGAGAGAGTTCTTGCAAAGTAAATGGCAGTATGATGGTCAGGCAGCATCATATCTTAAAGAGCTCATAGTACCCTATGTACCCTATGGGATGGAGTAAGAGAGCGAGAGAAGGAGGAAACAGAACACACAGCAAAGTTCCACATAGAGATGCAAAGCAACAGCAGCAGTAATGGTATTGATGTTAACATTAATAAAAGGAATACTAGTAACAATACTAATAATAAAAGCAACTAAAACATTTCAAAAGAAAATCTCTGCACTGCCCCGATGATTGGCGGAGACTTTTTATTGACATCTTAAATTAGCCTTTTAAACTTATTTTCTTTTAAAGATTATGTCCTGATTATTGCTTGTAGTGTAGCACATTCTCCACCCATCTCTTGCATTATCTGGACATTTAATTATTATTGTTATGACCAAAAAAACCCTCCATACATTTTCTTTATGACCACAGATATCCTCCATAGTTACATGACTAATGTAGTATGTAACATTTTTTATGTGATCTCTTCTCATTTCATATTTGGACTTTAAATTTGAATCATGGCCACATATAGCCAGACAGCAGCTTAATAAAGACATTCAGCCCAAGTGCATCCCTCAAACTCCTGGTTCTACAGCAAAGACCGTGAGTCCAATCTCCAAAGTAGGGATATCGTCAGAAAAAGAGACTTGGCAACGCAGTGATGTAGGTTTAATATTTATGGTGTTAAAAATGTGACACACTGGCGAATTAGAAAATCGAGGGCAGAAAAGGATAGATTTCCTGCTGGATCCTAGGAGAGCTCGCCTGGCACTGCTGTACTTTGAAAGGCACTGTGGCAGAGGACAGAGACATCTTCACTTGTGTCTCGAAGTGCGAGATCCAGACTCGTCTCCGCAAAGAAGACATCCAGAGCTACGAAGGGAAAGTGGGCATCCACTGCAGGCCAAGCCAGCAACATCCACCTTGGACAGCTCAGTGCCAAAAGCACCACCATCTTCTGAGCCACCTCCATACCTGATCACCACAGTCACTCAGTCCATCCGTGTTGAGAGGCAGGAAAAGTTATAAATCTGTGTATCTGACCTATCGGGGCTTGAAGACTCAAGGTGGCAAAGTCAGGTTGAATGTCTGAGGTGCATCAGCTGAGGACAGCTGACAGCTGACTGTCAGTGACGGAGGATCTGTATCTGGATTCGTTAAACTTCATCACTGAGAACGTTTGTTCGCAGGCAGAGAACAGCTCACTGTTTTTAGTGAGTTTGTGGGAAATCACATATCTGGTGTTGACTGCTCCATCCCATGATGTGTGCAGCTTGG
This sequence comes from Gadopsis marmoratus, assembly GCA_036023855.1. Taxonomy (NCBI): domain Eukaryota; kingdom Metazoa; phylum Chordata; class Actinopteri; order Centrarchiformes; family Percichthyidae; genus Gadopsis; species Gadopsis marmoratus. The sequence continues at coordinate 1,497 of JAVQJF010084254.1, read as the reverse complement.
TAAAAAGATCTTGTTGATTCAGATGTCCGTTCCCACAATGCATCAGTTACGTTCTTGTATTTCTCTGCACATTTGTTCTGGTAATGGCAATTCAAATTTTAATCTGCAAGCTTTACTCCACAAGCTAAGCTTTACTAAACTTTACCTTCGACTTCAGTAAATAAATGTATTAAAATATTATACAAGTACTATTTGTGTAATTTTTGTATGGGTGTGGAGAGTACTGGACATGTGATACATCCAATGTTTTCAACATCTAGTTTTTCCACAGAATTCTTTATTATCCGAACATTATTTATTTTGTATATATGTAAATATTTAAATATTTACATTCTGTATCAATCGTTGTTTTTAACGTGAGCTGACATTTTTGAGGGCCAACAGCTGACTCACGTCTCTTGTAAACGTCTGTTCACCAAAACACTGTGAAGGCACAAAACGTCGCAGCCCCGCCCACAAACACTGACATACGCACATTTTTAAAAATAGCAGACGCCTTCACAATAAAAGCAATGCTCAGTTGTACTGCGTGCATGATGAACACTTCTACATTTGATTGCTAATTTAGCATTGAGCTCTCGGGGGCCGGTCGTGGACAGCCAAAGGGCCGTACGGGGCTCAGGTCTGGTGAAGAGTGACAGGAAACATGGGGAGAGAAGGAGATGCAGGGCATGACATGCTCCCTGGCTTTGTGTTTGATGTTTCTAAGACCACCAAAGAAGAAAGTCTCTGAACACTGTACTCTATGTTGGAAAATTGGTGAAGCTTTTCCTAAAAATTCAAGAAGAAGAACATCACAAGTAAACTAACACAACACGTCTCATTCCCACATCTGACCTACACAGGAAATTAGAAGATGAAATATTGCAGCTAAGAGCTTCCTTGCTGCTAGATGGCTCTATGATATCACCTTAAAAATCAACTGTTTCTCCACGTGGTCATATTGGTCATCGATGATGATCTATACCTTAACAACTAAATTTCAGCCCTAAAATGAAAGAATAGAATAGAAAGAACCTTTAAACTGGAAGATGTTACTTGTGGAGTTTCGTCATAGCCTCCAAATGTGTTGGGAAGACCTAGGCACAGAAATCATGACATCATCAACATGTGTGGTCTGTCACGTGATGCAACATAAATTAGGATACAGGTCAGTGTGTTCTACAGCTGCTTAGAAACATCTGCAGTGTATAATTATGATGAAGTAATAAACTGATTTTAAAAATTTATATATTTTTGACTCCCACCAATATACACCACTCAAAAATGAAAGGAACACTTTTTAAACAGAATATAGCATCAAGTCAGTGAAACTTCTGGGATGTTGATCTGGTCAGTTAAGCAGCAGAGGGGGTTGTTAATCAGGTTCAGCTGCTTTGGTGTTAATGACATTAACAACAGGTGCACTAGAGGGCAACAATGAGACGACCCCCAAAACAGGAATGGTTTTACAGGTGGAGGCCACTGACACTTTTTCCCCTCCTCATCTTTTCTGAC
>JAVQJF010084250.1:0-51348 GCA_036023855.1 Gadopsis marmoratus | reverse complement strand
CCGTGACTAACTTTGGTGTGCATGGACGATTCATCATTAACATGTACAAATTGATATCGGTCTGATAAATAAGACTTAAACCAGCCTAGTGCGGTGCCTGTAATGCCAAGTAAACATTCTAGTCTCTGCAACAAAATGTGATGATCAATGGTATCAAAAGCAGCACTAAGATCTAACAAGACAAGTACAGAAACAAGACCTTTGTCTGATGCAATTAGAAGGTCATTTGTGACATTCATTTGTGAATTACACAATCAACAGTGATGGGACAGTAAAAAGTAGTTTGTAACATCATCAAACAGATGAACATTGCGCCTAAATAGTAGGAAGTTTCAATTCCACAAAGGGTGGAGACGTGACTAATAAAAAGAGATTCAAATTAAAAACACGCTGGCTATTCTACCTGTTCTTTACAGAGGTTGTAGTCCCATTAAGAGCACTGGTAATGCAGGTTTGACAATCTTGAAAAGTTTGTGTCTGGATCAGGGTAATCCAATTCAATGTTGCTTTGAAAAACCGGCGCAAAATTAAGATGGATTACATGATCCTGGATAGCAAAACATGGGATTTCCAAATTCAGATCATTCTCATCCAGATTAAACCTGGAACAACCGAATATATTATTTCTGTTTATCAATTTAGAATAAGGAAATAAAATGTCAGATTAACTAATGATTCAACAATGAGAAGTTGTGATCAGCAGAGGTGAAAAGTTCACTTTGAGAGGAAAAAAAGCTTCTTATAGACACACTTTACTTTAAAAATGATTTTATTTATTAATACAGTGGTATACTTAAAATTGTGTTGCAGAAGAGAAAGAAAAGTCAGCCACACGTGAAGAGCTAATATCCAATTAAAGCCGTGTTATATCTAAAAATAAAAAGGTACTGCTGTGCCATACGCAATATATTGTCTATTAGTACAAAAATACATTTAAGGGCACACAATACAGCATCCAGTATGACAAATCCGTAAGGGGGACACTTTGAGAGCACACCCTTTTAAAAGAACATGTTTTAAATGTATTTTAGCACGAACACATTCCTGATCCTTAAATATCCATAAAAAGACCTTTTTTGTGTGTGACCATAACATGTGTGAATATATTGGTAGAAAAGGTGTGATGCATTATTGTTAGGTTACAACTTCCAAGGCTTGAGGGTTTATCCAGAACGCAAAGATAGCCACGTTCACTTTCTTCCACTTCTTAAAAACACGTTTTCTCCAAGTTTTATACAAAAAAGAAAGACATACAAAAAGTTCATTTACAAACGAAACAAACAAGGCAATATGCTAGCTTTATTTACAGCCACTTCTTTTCTGTTGTTTTGTTTTTCTTTTTTGAGTAATGCATAGCAGATAAAAGAGCATACCTTTGTTATCCTTTATCAACTGTTATTGTGTGCTAAACCCAAGTTCATTTTTTATACAGTGGGTTCACAAAATAAATGGCAGAACAAATGACATTATACCATAATTTATCATAACTTATCTTTTTTCTCCTTAATGAAAAGTGAATAATCTGCACATAAGGCATCACTGCTTATTTGTGTGTGAGTGCAAGAGTGCACACAGAGAGCGAGAGAGAGAGACAGAGAGAGAGACAGAGCGAGAGAGAGAGAGATGTGAGGAAGAAACTGAGGAGGCTACTGGACCTGAGTAAATAACATGCATAGATCTCCCTCAGGCTGGAAGGAGAGATGGTACTCTGTACGATATTACTGTAGGAAAAGGAAGAATAAAAGGAAGGGGTGAAGGAAGAACGTCTCAAAGTGTGCTGCTTGAGTTCAAATCCAGCTCATGATTTTTTTTTTTGCCAACTCCTTCAAAAGATACTTGCAAATGTCACCATCACATGGTTTAAATCTTCCTTCATGTCCGTCTGAAATCTTCATTAAAATTCTCTCAATGTGGAAAGACGCAGAGATACATATTCGTATCGAGTCACCTGACAACAAGATGTCGACTGGTAATTTAATTCATGAGTAAAGTTTTAGTAAATCTTCTCTGTACTACTATATATACTGTACGCATATATAGCATAACTATACAGACAGATTTTTGAAGCATGTACGCTGCCTGAAAAGCCATCCATAGTCACGTAAAAATAACAATTACTCATTGCCTTAGATATAGAGTCAAACCTCAGTGGCATGGGGCATACATTATTGTTTTCATTTCACATCAAAACTTCAAATTGGGAGTTCAAAGAACAGCTTGCAACGAACATCAGTGTCTCACCTTCATCCATGGGTGCAGTAAACAGCACCGACTGGGTCTTCTTCATACTCTGTTATGTGTGTTGTGTACATGTTTGGAGTGCATCTGTCAGTGTGTGTGTGTGTTGTGTGTGTTGTGTGTGCATCCTCTTCATTTTATCCCCCATGGTTTCACATTCAGTAACATCACAGCTGCTGATCCGTCCTTAAAAGTGGTCAATGAGCACAGAAACGCAGTTTGCTCCCACCAGGTAGTTGGGGTCGCCGGGGAGAGACTTATTCTGCCAGCTTTTTGGGTCACCTGCAGACAGAAGGGATGATAGTGAGTAATAACAGCTGCATTTTATGTAAATTTCAAGCTGTAATGCATTTCATATATGCTTATTCACTTGCAAACTCCTCACATCACAAAACCTATTGCAGAACTAATTCAGGAACTTCTCATATCATTTAAAAAAAAGGAATGACTGCAGAACTTGAGCCATGTTAAAAAAATATCACATGGTTTTGTGGCCTATATCCAAGCACAGTATCATAAGAGACTAGTAAAAGTAATTTCATACTTTAATTGAACTCCCCCCCCAGCCTCTTTGTTGACTGCAAATTAAACCTCAATCACTGCATGCAGGTCTGTGCCAAGAGGAAAGTTCCAGCAATCAATCACAGTAAGCAGAGCCAGTTCCGCGGAGGTCTGTCGATACAGAACAGACTAACTATACGCACATATGACAATATAAACTTTGACATCAGCTCTCAGTCTTTAAACTGTCAATCTGACGCTAAAATCTGGGCCATATGAGAGAGATAAATATGACAATAACCAGAGGACCATCTTCTGTTCAAGTTGGCAAAATAAAAGGCGTTCTAAACATCTAATGATCAGTGTTTTGTCCCACTGCTTTAGGTTGAATAGTGGGCTCTCATTAGGCTCTCATTACTTTCTTCTTGCTGGCTGGTGGAGGGCGGGGCTTATTGATCAACTAGTGACGGTTCGATCCCCAGCTGCTCCTGTCCACACAAGTGTCCTTGATCCAGACACTGAACCCAACCAACTCAAGAGGAACAGGTGTATAGCAGCGCTGCTAGTTGACTTAACTGAACTTGATTGACGCAGACACCCGTTTCCCAGCTTGTCTTGACGCCTTTATCTACTTGCTGAGAACTGTTAAGCCAACTAACTCCAGCCTTGTTTCCTTTTTGGACCAACTTGCTGATGCATATCTAAGATTCTTGGAATTTTATTGCTACCAGAGGATGTCAGTGAATTAATGTGAAGCCGTCGGCAGCGATGTCTATTGTGTGTGCTTGTGCGTGTACATGTGCATCCTCGTGTGTGTGTGTGCAGGTAGAGCATGAGATACAAGAAAACAAAACAAAACCTTACTCTATAGCTCCAGTAGTGGTCAAAAACTACTCGAGGGACCTTTTTAAAATATAAATATCAGGTGGTCAAGCCCTAAATAAAACCTATAAAATGAGATTTTGCTTAATTTGATGTACATGTCAACCATTTCAGTAGCTTTGTGTGCTTTTCAAAATCAAATTCTGTTCCACAATAACAGAAGTCAGTTTCACCAAACAATCATCTACAGAATAACAGTTTACATAGAATAGAGGCAATACAATACAGGAAAGAGAAGAAGCAGGGAAGCAAAGTGAGAAGAGAACACAGAGGGGACGGGTGGAGACCAGAGAGTGGCCTTGCTTTACAATAAGAGGATTATGACACAGCCCGATAATCCTCCCACAATTCAGCAGGACAACGGAGTGAGCTCACATCTCATTCAGCCCTCCAAGTCTCATCCTTAAAATGAGGCTAATTAACAGCTAATCCTGATCACTGCCAAAACTACCACTGTTTCTGAAGACCATCTGAGAAGGGCGGTATTAAGAAAAGGGAAAGGAGAAATTACTTACTTTCTTGACTTTTGTCTAAACTTTCTCAGCGGGAGTTTGACTTCTATAAGAGCCTTGGTTATTTCTCTACTGCTAGCTTGTTAGCTCAGTTACTCAATAGATTAAATGATGAACTGTTTGTTTTGATTTCAATCAAGATGATTTGTGCAGCATTATCATGATCTAATTTCTGCCCTAAACGTGTTGCTGATCAGTTCCAAAGCTAAATATAAAAATGGATTTCACAAACCGTATTCTGCTTAGTGGTTTTACATGGAAACATCTTTATTAGGTGGTAAACTGTTCAAAATGTACCTGCATCTTAGAAACAGATATTAGAGTCGAGTTATCTGGACTATCAGATCAAAAATGGCGCGTGAACGATTAAGTGTTTGATTCAACTCCTGCAGTTGTTGAGAGCTGTGAGTGGTTCATCTATCAGAACACTTCTACTTCCCTGTCACTCATTTTAAGCAACCAAACTGAGGTCTGAAAAAGAAAACTCAGTTTCTTGCCACCTGCAAGCTACCTTGAAAAACTAAGAACACTTAGGAAGACGGAAGCTAAAATTAGAGAGCTATATTTTGACACGTAACAAGATGTCTTTGTGTAACTTTTCACTTTCCTACAGGATAATGACGAGCATTATTGGTTATGGCAGTGTCCCAATTTCTGCAAGATCTACAAAAGCTGTTCTTCAGGTCAGGATTTGGGTGGCTATGTGAGAAAAATCACTCTGAGCAGAGCAGCATGCACTACAGCTCTACCTGATGATGAAATTAAATTGCTGCACAGCCAAGCGTCTGGTGCATGAATGTTAAGTGACATCAGAGAAACGTGTGACTCAGAGGTGAAAAGGAAGAGAAAAACTGCAATGTCAGCATGTAAAAGCAATGAGAAGAGATTTTGATCAGAACACCAAATTAAGAAAACCAGTGATAAAGTGAATCAGAGATTGAGTGGGTGAGTTAACTAGAATAAATGATGAAAGTGAATCAACCAAAACCATAATCATGAAAAAAGACAGATTTTTCCCCTAGATTGATTCTCAGACATGGTGAGAATGACCAATATATCTCGTTGAAATTTTATCTCAATTGATTCTTTAGTAAAGAGAACCAAACCTAGGGGTAAAAACTGATTCAACAGTGACCCACAACCCTCAAATTATCACACAGCCAGCCCAAATGACCCCGGAAGAACAGAGAGAGCACAGCATACCCGACGAGGAGTCGGAGGATTTTAGAGCAAAAGACCAACCATCAGGGGTCATAGACGCACAGTGAGGTAAGCGCAGCTCCACAGGCTTCAAAAACTTGAGGCCATGAGGTCCACACATCACCAGAGGGCTGAGCAGAGTCTCTCCTGTAAACACAAACATAGAATGTGATTATAAACGCAATACAGGACAACTGAAAGTAAACACACACAAGGGGGTCTTGAATGCAATGTTTTCCCTACAGTGCTGGTGGGAATGAACTCTGTTAGATTGTTTTGGTCCCCAACACCAAAACATCTGGCTATTTAGCTGCTGAATGCTCCACCTTGTTCAACAGCTAGTCACTAAAAGTTTCTGTCTGCTGTTTTGTGCCGAGCAGGTATTTTACAGCGAGTGGTTGGAGCTTTTTCACTGAATACAGTTGTGGCTGAAAATGGTGCTATGAGAGCGGTGAAAGTGAACTAAAACAATGAGCTGAAACTCACTATAAATCTTTGTAAAGCCAAAGGTAGCTGTGGTGACCGAGCCCTTTCACATTTTTTACAATGTCCTTTATAAAAATATTGATCAAAATAAGCAGGGACATAAACAATTGGTGATCGTCTCTTCAATGGCCGATAGTCAACATGATTGTCACGCTACTACTCACCAAAAGACAACATGCACATTTAAACTACAACCAAATGACAGACCCTTTGAACTGGCTTCATAAACATTCAATAATTTAGATGGGAATAAAGAAGAAAAAAAACCTGGCTCCTTCATCCTTCCATCTTTGATAAGTTACCTTTCTCCTTGTCGAGTGGCGGTAGGATGCTGTTGTCTCTGCAGACCTTGAAGTAGATCTCCTGCTCCACACCATCAGGGATGGCACCCTGTGGGATAATTATGCTGACACCTGTCTCAATGGAGCTCAGGACGCCACCGTTAGAGTTGAAGATACCTCGAGCTGTTGCCACCACCGTGTGGCCCTCGTCTTCATCCTCATCATCATCCAGGGCACTGGGGCTGGGAGACAGATACCTTTACTGTCAGACTCTCATATTCAACGCAATACCTTAGACTTCATCTCTAGTCAGACTGAGTTTGTTACCTCACAGGGATGGCCTTGGGCACAGCATTGATGTTGTTGTGCTGGTGTTTGGAGTGGTGGTCCATAGTGCGTGTGAAGGTGTCCAGACCACTGTCATGGTCTGTGTTCTGGGGTTGTGGGGGTATGTGAGGCTTCACTGGGCTGGAGCTCTGAACCTGTTCCAAACACAAGAGGATGAAGTGTTATATATGGTACTTCATACAATGGCCAATTCTCAATTCTGAGTGGTTGGAAGGTGTGAATTTCTAAATTCCATCCTTCCTGTCTTCAGTTCTCTCTATTATCAACTACTCGCTCACATCCAGGTCCGTGTACTTCTTAAAAATCCCTCATTACAGCCCAATTACAGAATTATAGGCCAATCTCCAAGCTACCAATTTTATCCAAAATCCTAAAAATCTGAGGGCTACAGTCACATTAATAGTGCCATTAATTAGGCCCTCTATTTGTTTGACTTTAATTCAAGTCCACATGGAATGCAACTTACCTTTGGAGCTATCTCAGACTTTTCAGTGGGCAGAAGGTTGTGGTTGAATTTAGGACTGTCGAACATGCGCGCAAAAGGCTTTGCAGACGTGGTATAGGGCTTGGGTGTGTAGCGGTTGTAGCTGGATACTGGTGGAGCCCCGGTGCTAGTGATTGTTTTTGGAGGCTGTTCACTAGTGCCGTTAACTGGAGACTTCTCAGGGAAACTTTTGTGAGGCAGGAAGTTGGCCTGGACTGTGTCCTCTCGGGAAGGAGGCTTGGCTGTGGAAGAGCCATCAGGGTCATATGGGTCACTGAGTTGTAGTGGGCGTGTATGTTTTTAATTGCATGACAGTATGTACACGGCATGCGGTGTAGACAAAGTATAGTGTGAAACATTACACAGATGCATCTTCATGTAGTTACAGTCTTGTGTAAGATCAATTCCTGACTACGATTTGTTTTACCCCTTTGATTGAAAACTGAAAATGTTACCTTCAGGCGCTGGTTTGGGAAGTGTGGCTGGTGGAAGAGAAGGCGTCACCTGGGGAACTGGTTCATATTTTTTCTCCACTGGACTTGGCTTCTCCACTGACTCCGTCCTATATCACAAAACCATAACCATCAAATCGAGATTCACTGTAGAAATTAAACAGACATAAATATAAAAATCATAAAAGCATGTTAAAGGCAGTAGGAAGGAAAAGACACATCAATACAGTAAATCTATATAATCTGAGAGGAAAAAGACAAAAACATTATATTCCGAAGACTTGGAAATGTGGATGGGAGTGAGCATCACCTGGGGTAGTTGTGGGTTGTTTGTGCTTGTGGTTGGGGTTTGTTGGGACCAGCCTGAAGCTTATCAAAGTAAGACAGCTGTTTCCTGTAGTAGTCCTCATCCTCATCAGGGTCATAATGGTTGGAGCGCACAATGTCATCAGCTACCTGAGCCTGAGGCTTCGGGGGTCCCGAGGCTCTGGGTTGGTGTGATAAAACAGCAAGTTAAATGCAAGGCAGAGGTGGTGAGATCAGAGCAGGAGAGTAAGAGATTACATTGACACATGACCGAAATGAAGGTGCTTGATCAAATTGGTCAATTATGTGAAAATTAAAGTGACTAATTACACTGTTTTATTCCACCATTACTGTGAAAAATGAGGGTGAGTGAAAACGCAGCAACATAGACTTACTTAAAGGTCTTCTCTTGATCTAGGTTGCTCAGAGAATTTGCTTTAGGGATTACTCCACCTGCTTTCAAGGGTAAATCAGCTGCCTGTAGTAGCAAAAACAAGCTTTATCAGTAGGATAAAAATGAAGAATGTTCACTTCTAATGTGCTTATTCTCAAGACGTTGAAAATAAACTGTACAAGTTAAGTAGACTAGTAACTACTGTAACTGCATAACATGCCTTATGTAATATATCAGCAAAGCCAAACTGTTTACCCTGTTCCCAGATGATTCCCCTGTATCTCTGGCTCTATCCATGGACACAGAGCGTTTGTTCTCAAACATCTTGACTCTCGTCAGGACTGACTGTGGCCGCATGGCGGGGTCATCCTCCTGTTTCTCATCTCTGGCAGGGGCAGGCTTTGGAGTGTCCGCAGGGGAAGGTGAGGGGACCTCTGCTTTGGGAGGTGGTGTGGGGATGGTTTGAGAGTTCACAGAAATGGGGTCATACTGCTGAAGTTTGTTGCTTTTTTGTTGCTGTGTTGGTCTCTGGTTATAGGCAGGCCGCTGAGCAGCAGGGTCTGGGGAGCGGGCAGCAGAGGGGTACGTGCTCAGGTAAGAATCCTGGTCGTAGAGGAGCTCAGGCCCTGGAGCAGGAGGTGGGGGATCATCATAAGGGACAGGCCCTGGAGCAGGAGGTGGGGGATCATCATAACGGACAGGCCCTGGACCTGTCACTTTACCGTAGCGAGGCCGTCCGTCAAATCCCTGCTGAGGTGGGGGCTCGTCGTAGCGAATAGGAGGGGTGTACTGGGAGTTAGGGTGCTCATCGTATGGCAAACGAGGATCATAGCCCTGGGAGTTGGCAGTAGAGAGCTGCTGGCTGTAGGGGTTCCACTGTTGCTGGTCGTAGTGAGGCACACTGTTCTCGTAGGGCAGGTTAGAGTCATAGTTGCGGTACTTTGGTTCTGGGTAACCACCTCCGCTGCTGCTGACATCATACCGACTGGGGGGGTGGTCATAATCTCTGTATGGCTGGTCAGGGTGATATCCCTTCTGAGGGTTGTAAGCCACAGGCTTCATGCTGTTCATGCTGATTCTCCCTATGTTGTTGTCTGTGCTGTATGGATCCTTCTGAAACATCTACCAAATAAATACACACGAAAAAATAAGGTTACCTACTGCACAGAATCCGCTAACACAGAGATTAATTAAGTAATATGAAAAAGCACGAGAAAAGGACAATATTTAAGACAAGTCCGTGAAATTAAAGGCAGAAGAGGAAAGAAGAAGGGAAAGACCTGAAATAGAGAAACTGAGAGGGAGGGGTTACTGGTCAGAATATATGTTAGATTTAACGGAAATCGCAGGACAGCCAAACAGTCATTGCAGCTTAAAAACATCAAAAAGTACGACTGCAACCCCAACTTAAACACTGAAATTAAAAGAACAAAGAATAACAAAGTTGTTATAACAATACAACAAAACAATGGGATGCATTTTTCTTGTCTAAACTGACAAAATTTGAAAATGGTTTTATAGAAATGTAATGTAAACTACTTGTAGAAGGTCTATAATAATTACTTCCCCACATGTGCACTGCTGCATTTACAAGGGAAAATGCCACCCACTGTTTTGATGCAATTATAAAGGAAACTTAAACATCCACAGTAATATTTAACATTACAAGCATGTACCAATTTTACAAAAAAAAAAAAAACATTTAATATCCTGATATTTGAGAAGTAACCATTAATTATCCATCCAAATCTGAGGAACATTTCTGTACAGGTGGTCTTTGATACTTGGCCAGGGCTACATTTCAAACAGACAGTTTTTGGAAAATTAATGGCTACTTTTACAAGGAAAAAATCCATTAAATCTGCACTGATAAATACAACACAAACAGATCTATTTCTAGTAGTTCACAGAGAATGAGGCAAACATGTTACAGCCATGCAAAGAGGATAAGCAACAGTGAGAGCCGCAGGATTTCCACTGCTCCTCCACATGTAGGCACATCAGCGCAGCCATTACCTCCAAAGCCCACTGTTGTTTACCAGCATTTGCTCGCACTCTGGCACGTGCTCACACAGACACACTCTCGCACACACAATAATGCCCCCGCTCCCACACACACACACACACAACTCTGTCTCTTCTGGGGCAGCATACATGCAGGGCAGAAGGAGAGAGCGAGGGAGAGAGAAGCGTGGCAGCAGGAGGTAGGTAGGTAGGTAGACAGACAGCAGCAGCAGCAGCAGCACAGGAGGTCAGCCAGGTCAGACCGAGCTGAGCTGGGCCGGGTCACGGAGTGTCCAGTGACGGTCAGATGGATACCTTTGGTTCTGAACTGGCTGGTCCAGACTGTAGAGGTTCTGGTGTGACGCTCTGAGGAGCTAGCTCAGGGGTGAGCCTCCTAAGTGAGCCAGCCTCTGGGTTGGGGCTTGGCTGGCTGTAGGGAGCTGCAGGAGCCTCGTCAGGGCTCAGACTCCCTACAGTTTTTACAGTAACGTCGACAGCAGGGGGCACTGTCTCAGCCAGGGGCTCAGGCTGCTGGGGGATGCTAGGGATGGCAGCGGCCTCTGCTTTCTGTGAAGTGGTTCAGAAATGTTTAATAACATGCGCTGACACACTACGGCGCAGTACTAACAAGTGCTACTACCTTCACAGCCCTTCTACAATGGTCTGCTCCTCACTTGTGCCTACACCTTACATAGATTCAAACAGCCAATCACCCACCTCCACATTTAACAATAGCTGTAGATCAACCAATGGCATGTGAGAGTTAGGAATTAGCAGCAGGACAAGTTTTCATTGTTACAGTATACTAATGTGATTTTAATTCTACGGTTACAATACAGTAGTTTCTCTTTTTTCCCGCTTTTATGTTCACATCATGAGACGACAAACTTTAAGATTTGGGTATCACAATGGCCAATCGGATTTTGATTAATACATTTCACAGGTACACTGGATTAACACGGGTATTTCCAACATGCACATAATACTTTCTTGCGTCGTATCGTCACAGTCACGAATCACAGTTAAAACAAAGGTAGGAAGTGCACATAGGTGAGTATTGGTACAGACACTTAGACAAGTTTCTTTTCCCAGTGACATCAGCAACAGTCACACCAATAAGACAGCTTGTGGTAATACAGAGTACAAGAGTAAAAGTAAAACTTCAAGTTCTTCTCCTTTTCAGAAATAAAAAACACACGCTCACAAACATCAATCAACATACACATATAGGCAAATAGATAAATAAATATAATAAATATAGATATATATGTTATATATAATATTCATATATTGCGATAAATACCTGACCACAAAAGGTTTCACTTTCCCACTGATACGGTTTCGTAACAGTAGATAGACACAATAACTGTAAAAATAAAAAAGTGCCTTCAATAGCGCCTCCAGAAAACCCTTCTAACGCAAACTACGTCCTCCAGACAACAGGGAAGACGTGCAGCTCTCAGAAACGCTACCTGCTGCGGCACTGGTGCCTTGAATCCAGCTGGGTCGATGCGGTTCAGGGGGTCCGGCTGCACTGTGTGCTGGTAGCCAGCGTAGCCAGGGGGCTCCTGGATGACCGGTGGGTCCTCACGGACAGGCTCAGAGGAGCGGGTGATGGCAGGCTCCGTGGGTGGACCCACATCGTCATTCAGTGTTTCGTCCAGCTCCTGGTCGGTGTAGGCTCCACCCTCTGTGTCTGTGTCCTCATAGTCGGAGGTGTGACGGCTGTCAGTGCTGTACATGGAATACTCACTGCCTGGCGCCGACAGGTAGGACAGGCGGTCATCGTGGATGTCCAGGTCATCCTCAGCTGCCCCGTCGGCCTGGGAAACAAAAGGTAAAGTGAGAGAGGGAGTGAGAAACGATACATTCCAGTCTACATGTTTGTGTGTGTCTGTCTGTCTGTCTTACCTTGCCCTCTGAAACCCACACCAGCTGGTTCTGCTGCTGCTGGATTGTTTCTTTCAGTGCTCCAAACCAACCATCGTTCATGTTGTTCAAGTTAATGGTTGCTGAATACACAAAGAAGGAAGGGCAGAAGGGAATAAAAAAAAAAAAAAAAGCATATCTCCAATCACATCACATCAAGTACTAACAATTATTCAATTAGCAATTATGTACAACCACAGCATCATAATTAAAAGTTCTTTTTCAACATGCACTCCAACCCATAAATGCGCTGCCATTTTTTAAATGATTAGCATCGTGGCAATTTTCCCACTTGGGATCCAGTTAACATTTTGTATGCTGCTCAAGTGTTAATTAAAACTGTGACATTGACAGTTAAGGCACATAGATTGCGATGTTTTTAAGTGTTTTATGTTTGAATAAAATGTTCAAACAAATCACAACAGACTAGGAAAAGATACTTTAAATGCAAACTTAAATCTCAAGAAGGAGAGATAACAAGGCAGTTTAGAAACATGTTGGAAAAAAACAATCTCTTATCGTGTGCATTGTGGGTAATATTCCACATTGCCTAGTCCCATGTGCCAGATTCCAAATACGCAAGTGTTCCAGCTTTATCAGTTTCCCAGTTTTATATACAGTAATTAAAGTATAACATCATTATAAGGCTTGATTTTGAGAATAACTTTCAAATGAAGTCGTAGAGGGACAGATGCAGCTCCTTGTGTAATAATTGTTTGGAAAGAAGATTATGTGAAGAATTTGTGTGTGCACTGCAAAGACTGAATGTGAGCAGAGAAGAATGCTCTCTAGGGCTTTTTGAATATCTTTATCACCAACAGATGCTCCTAAATCATGGTCACACCACATTCCTTGACAGGAAGTGTGCATGCTGAGAAAGGGGCCTGAGGGTGCTTGTGTGTGATGGTCAGTGCTGAACAAGCTTTTGTAAGAAGTCTTGACAGAACAAGGCCAGGCACAGCCTCTAACACCGTGGCACTCAATTGTCAGCTGCCTTTGAAATGTGTCTTTGCCCTCTGTAAAATCTCTCCCATTCTGCTCCCTTTGTTTGGAGTACCCATCTATCCCTGCCTCTCTCTCTCCCACCAGACTCACTTGTGAAGAGGTGGTGGTTGCTCTTCCTTAATTTGAGGGCTCGATCATAGAGCTTCCTTGCGCTTTTCCTAGACTCAGGGCAGAGACGGGTCCTCATGTTCTTGACGCCCTGCTTGGTGTCTGGATTGAGAAACACCACAATTGGATACCACTGAGCGTAGTTCAGACGATCCACTGCATTAGGGGTGATGTCCAGCACTGCATGCTTGTCCTTCATACACAGAAAACAAATAAAAACATGTGTTTATTTTCATATGGTGAGCATTTACTCTCTGTTGAAATTTAAAATAAGGACTTTTAAAGATGGAGCAACAATCCTGCCACACTAAAATCCACCACTTTGCTGACGTTCAGGCTAATAATATTAGAACACCAGAGGGCAGAAGTGAGCTGCAAAAATCTTTGTGCCTGCTACCATCTTTCCATCACCATAACAAATCTATCAAAATATGTCTATATTTCTATCTTTTGCCTGTGTATTTAAATGTGTGTGCATATCTAGCTTCTCTCACCCGGTCAATGATCTGTTTAATTGTGTGCAGGCGAATGATGCCGGAGCTTTTCTGGTCAGTTCCTGCATCCCTGGGTTCACTCTCTATGGACGACAAATGGACAGAGTTACTACATCACATCAGCAAAAGAGACAAACAACAATAAACACAGGCTGTGCCCCAATTAGACATCCTTGTAGCGTGCAGTTGTCGACTCCCATAAATAGAATACAGAATAATAATCTCCGTACAGGAGAGGACAAGTGTACGTTTATGAAAAGAGCTAGATAGTAAAGACAAAATGAAGACAGCAGCCAATTCATGCAAGTCATTGGGTATTTTGGGTAGGTTTAGGGACATTAAATTCAGTGTCTAATGAATGTGCAACTGCATCCAACAGTCTAAATGATGATTTAGGAAATGTGTTATGTGAGAAACATTGACATGAAATATGCACATACAAGAGCATGAGGGTAATTTGGGATTAATGAGAATACAGTGTCATTGTAAGCCTTGGGGATTTAAGCAAGGATTTGTAGAGGGGTTTATGATTGACATAAAGATAAGCAATGGTTTCCTGCCTAGACACACAAGGTTCAAAAGAGGGAAGTCATTTCACCAGGATGTTTAGTACAGTAATGACACGCATCACAGGGCGAGGCTTCATTTCTAAATCTAATAGGATCTATGATATGCAAACACTGCTCTAAACTACCCAAAAACATTTTTAAAAAGAGAAGAAAAAAATTGCCATGCAACAGGTCAAGATTCAAGCGTATGCAGCGATGTGGGATTCAATTCTGTCCCTGTCAGTTTACAAGTTGAAAGACCAATTTTGATAGTGATAAGGATGTCTATCCCCTGACTCTTAGGGGCTTTAAATTTCCATCACAGCATTATGAAAAGTTAGATGGACACACACAGACACACAAACCACAGTCTGCTTTATATAATATACAATACGATTTATGCTTTTCTAGAGTAGCGTCACAGTGGTGGTTGAATTTTAGTCTAAAATGTAAGCTATTAAATTACCAATTTTTATCTAATTTCATACTGATACACTGAAATACCTGATATTGTTGTGGATTTTTCCTTTTCCACGTCCTACCCAAATATTTGGTGACAATTTCACAGTATGCCTGTAGGGATAATGTGTCTGAATGTACACACTGTAGTGAGCTTTATTTTAGGATACGTACAGATACAAATATGGTATTTCAGACGATTGCTGCAAGGGTCGACTATTTAATCTTATTTCATAAACACTATGTGCTATGCGTTATTATGGGCGGTATTGTGGGAATTTGGAAATCTGTTAATTGCAGGGCATTTTTATGGGCAAAGCTGCCAGTTGGTCGGTTAATGCAATGTTGTTTAGCACATGGTATTTTATAGATAATTAGAAAAAGAAAATAAAAAAGCAAAACTGGCTGTCAACTTTATGAACCCCAAATATAATAAACATTCTCAGTCTATTCCGAATTATTTCACATTTCATATGATTTTGTTGAAAAGCAACTGTAAGCATCTCAGCTTTCATGGCATATTAAAGTGCACAGCTCCACGTGCTGCCTTGCTGTTGTCTTTCTACATTATGCAACCTGCCATTAAGAGGGGAATACCACTGAATTTAACTAATGTACAGTATCCTTAAAGCATAATCAGCATTCACTAATCTCTTCCACAATGCAACATGCAATATCACAATGACACACAGTTCCTTAGAGACTTAAATTTGGACAAAAATGTGTAGAATAGGAAAGAAATACATTTTCAAGTGTCAAAATGTGTATAAAGTTTAAATCACAATGTTGATCAACGTACATATCTTACTAAATGGGATTAGATGTGCAAAATGTGATCCATACTATTACAGCAGAGCTTTTTAAATCTTAGAGGCATATTTTCATTTATACCAATGTTATCAAAGAAGAGATAAAATAAGTGCAATTTATTGTCATTTGAGAACTAACTGTGTGCAAGTATGATGTTGCATTTGTGCAGTGTCAGGTGTTCTGTGACTCATTTTACAAGACAGTGTGTATATCATGCTAATATATACCGAAACAATTGTTATTGCCAATTGTAATGACAAATGTGAATTCTTAAATCAAGTGCTATTCCCCTATACGCATTGTTTAAACATCTATAGGTCAGATAGCAACCAAACACCAGCTTACAGATTATCTGCCATTCACTGAATCAAATAAAATAAATAAAAGTTGATGCACTAAGTGACATACTTTCCCCTCCTTGTTGTTGCTGTGTTTCTGAAAAGAAAATACAGTTACACAAACATCACTGGATTTACGCAAATAAACATCAAGGAATGGAATCACTTTATATGTGGGTGTGTACTGAATATGTGTGTGGTTGCACTTAAAGTAATTGAAATTCAATACTGAGTGTTGAAATAAAGACCACACATTCAAGAAGCTAGCAATTTCACGAAATAGGAGGCAGTGGATGAGGACTGAAAGGAGTGTGCAGCTCTGCTTGGTGTGTACAAGAGTGAAAGGAAGAGAGACGCTATAAACAAACAGAGGAAATAACAGGCATAACTTGACTAACTGACCTACTAAATAAATTGAGAATATCTAGGAGTTTTTCTAGTAGGAATTCGCTCAGCATCCAGAATATAATGACTACTTGCTATAGTTTTAACAGCAGTGGTCTTATTCCTGCAGAAAAATACTAAAAACTAAAAGGAAAAAAATGACCAAAATATAATGTTTCTAGCCTTGCGAAGGTTATAACTACATGGAAACAGCAGGGCCTGTTGTATTTATACACCTACAATCTTTCACTTTATAATTACTTTGTCATCAAAGTGCTATGAGATAACTTTGTTATAATATGGCACCATCTAAATAAAACTAAATTGAATTTAATCATCTTCAATCATCATTTTTATACACTTTTGATAAATAAAAAAAATACTAAATCAAGTTAAAATGTTTAATAAAAAGGTTATCAGCCTCAACAAACTGTTCGTTTGTCAATGCATTGTTGTGCTAATCCTAACAGCAGAGCAGTGCATTTAAAAGAAGACCAGAGAGTCACAGTAATGCCTGATGAATGTCCCTTTTCACTGGACACAAGTCCGGAAAATTATGGTTACAAATCATCAACAAGAGAAGTTACACAATTTGTTCGTAGATGAAAAACCTTAATTGAATAAATGTTACCATCTTTCTGTGTTAATCAACTCAAATGTAGACATGCTAAAATATATTTAAAACCTCCGTGAAGTAAGAACTTTACACATCCTCTTCAAAGAGCATCTCAGACTCAATAAGGTTGTTCTCAGGCGTGTACAGCTACGTTTGGATTTGAAAAATGTCGGATACATAAAAGATGAACTGACCCAACAGTGGGTTCAACATCTATTAGATACTGACCACTACTGTGAATATCTGATAAATGCTAGAAGTTAAACAGCCCTCAGATTTAGCAATGTGGAAATTGAGGGTCTGGTCTCCTATTAATGCAAGACACACAGTAGGACACTATAGAAAACAAGAAGAGAGGAGTACTTTATTACTTACTTGCGAGTTCAAAAATATCTGGCTCCTCCCGAGCCAGTTTCTCTCTGCCCACGTCAGCTATTGGCCCAAACATAACCACAGGCCTCAGGAACCCAGCTGTACAAGAACAAGAGCATGTCATGGAGATTACCAAAGCATTATGTAACAGTTACCACACAATACTAATTCAGATCATACATTTTCTTTTACCGAATTACAATACAATCAGTAATTGTTAAAGCATCCAAAACTGCACATGATAAAGTAGTTTCCTATAACAGCATAATCACACAGGCCAAGACAGAAGAGGAGCAGCGTGAGGCAAAATACACTCGTGCAATTAGATAACAGGTAAACATCTTAATTTCTGTGCTGCACTTTTGTCTGTAATGATGCGATTTAACGGTTTATATAACACTATGAACCTTGTGAATGAACGTCTTAACCTCTCGTGTTTCTTTTAGCTACACGGTGTTGCAAATTCTTGCCATGCATGTAAGTATAAAGATATGTGCGAGTCCCCAGTTGATTTCTGTTACTGCCGTCGCCTGTGTACTCTTACCTTCCCTCAGCACCACCCTCTCATAGGCAGGGAACTTGGTCTGAACTGGCTGGGCTGACAGGTCCTCCCTGCTCTTCCGCAAATTCCTCTTGGAACTTCGCAATCCTCGGAATCTCCAGAAGTCCGCTCTGTCGCCCCCTGGTGTTTTGGGGAGGGTGTACTGCACACTGGAGAGCTGCTCGGCTCTGGACAGACAAGAGAAGGAATAAGGTCAGCTGTCAGGACTTAAATCAAAACTGCAATCAAGGCCACTTTTAGATAGTTCAGGTATTCAGCTTACTATTGTTTGGAGAAAAAAGCCTTGGTAATAATACTCGTACTGTAACTGCAGCACCACTGTACAATACTGAGTTGCAAATGGTTGTCAAATTGATTATGGCGTACTTGCCATAACTGAGTGAAGAAATGCTGATGATGCCTGAGAAACGTTACATGGCTTAAAAACCATTTCAAAAAAGGATATTTGAAATGTCTCTTGGGGGCTAGTACAATGTAATGTATAGATCAATGTTCACATTGTGTAGAGTCTAAAAAAAACTAACTGATTTTTCAGTGAACTAAAGGCTTTTCTCTTGTTAGCACAATAACAAAGTCAGCATTTGGCTATCTGCAAATGCATTACTTTAAACAGCAGTTCTTTTCCCAAGATAATGACACAGGTTACTGTGATAAAAGACACTTCAGTGAATCTCCAATCTATACACATACTGTATAACAGAAACTAAGGTTTAAGACTCTGCAGTGAAATGGCGAGCTTTATTTATAAAATGCTGACACTTTCCACAATTAAAGATTTACAAACCATACATTTATGATAAAGACTGCATTTTGCAGAGTCTGTTTCCTAAAGTTTATGTAATTAGATCACTGCAGATAGGTAAAAGTTTTTACACAAACAGGGGTAGGTGATCAGTTGAGTAAGGCAGCGGGCCTACGTGGGGAAGAACTCATTCCTAGTGGCTTTGAATTGAAACAGTCTAACTTTGATGTATGTTTTAAAAAAAATTATTTAATTATGAGTTTGAATTTATGGTTTTATGGTTTGAAAGAATAGCCAGGGAAGCAGCTTTAACTTGGCCGAGAAGCGGAGATATATTTCACAATGCTTAATATATGTAATACACACGCCTGCAGCATGTGGAATGTCTATTCTGTCAGCAGGACTGTGAAGAATCTCTGCGTAAACACTGCCAGAAGCTGTAGAAACAGGCCTAGATAAAACGATGTTGTTGACTACATCATGATCCATATACAGATCCTCAGACACATTGGCCTCACACAGTATTGATACATATAAAACCCTCTACCTGACACATGGGATGTACATGATATATCGTACTTTCATAACACTTCCAGTTTGTAACAGACTACAACACAGAACTAAAGCTTCTTCTTAAACAAGATTACAGAAACACAAATAATAAGTAGTCAAAATCATTTAAATGTGTAAAACAGTGTAGACTAAACAAATTAGTAAAAAAAAAAGATCTGCTCTGAAATCCTTTCTTGCTACTCCCAGATCAATCACAATGCTTCTATTCCTTTGCCCACACCCTTGCCCATTCATAAAGTGCCAGAACAAGCTGTACAGGTAGTAAAGGTGTGACCTGAGACTTCTTTTACCTGTTCTTGTTGGGGATGATTCCCCTTTCCACTTCCTGATGATTCTTGCCAATACGGATAGCAAGCCAGGACCCTAATTTGCCGTTGTAGAGCGTGTCAACTACACGGAACACCTCGCCCTTGTTAAAGCTCAGCCCATACGGTGACTCTTTTTCATACTCAAAGTGTGTTCGAATGTAGAAGGAGTCACCCACGTCCGATTCCACTATCCTCCGATACACTAGAGAAAGAGCAGAAAATAACAGAGGTGGTTTTGATGTCTGATGCGTTTACACCACTAACACAGTACTGTATACTGCCATCACTCACCGTCCTTCTTCTTCTGAGCCAGAATAGTAACTTCTTCTCCTCTTGGGAGATCCAGCAGAAACAGCACAGCCTCCTCCCGGATGATGTTAGCAAAGTCCACATTGTTCACCTACAGATGCAAAAAAACAGAAGACGTAGAAGAAATAAACTTACATTCCAGCTGAAGGACTAGAGGATTTTCTTACAAAAAAGCAAGTTATAAACTCCTAATCTCATGTTATTGTAGGCCAACTTGATCCTAGTCATCATCATTGTTAAAGGATTAAAAAATTGCTTAATGGGATGGATTAAAGCATACTCTCCTCCTGTTTTTCAACAACATCTTACTTTATTTTTCCTTTGACAAAAAAAAAAAAGTTATCACTATTTTGATTTCTAACAGAATAAGGGGAACGCAGGAAAAGAAAAACTTGTTCCTCAACAGAAGCAGGGCAGTGTATTCCCATTACTACCGAGCAATGTATTCCCATTCCCCTCTCGTCTCCCGCTGCTGTCCCAAACACAATAACTGCTGTTTATTGACTCTGCTTGAGGGTCAGCAGGGAAACCAGAAACACATGGACTGAATCATTGAACCTCAGAAAGACACCTTTATCCTTCCCAGAAACAGGAGGGCTTGGCGTCTTTATCTCCACTAGCACACCATGACCAAAGGGAAACCATCTAAAGATGAAAAACAATGTCCTGGAAGTCTTTAAGATGTGTTTGTACAGCGCAGAGAACAAATACACACACACACACACACACACACACACACCGGCACAAAAAACTGTGGAGTGGGAGGAACATAAGACATAGTATATTCAACAAGAGGAAGATATAAGTGGGTTGAAATACTAATGCCACAAGGGGGAAAAACAGCGTGGCTAAGCATTCAGCCTCCTCCACAGCTTCACACTTGCAGCATTAAACATAGCAGGTGTAATCCTTGGCTATGAACATGTCAGAATGGATCCAACACTGACATCAAGAGGGTTTCCATCATCCCATCAACAATGTTACTCTAGTGTTCCTTTAAACAGAAAGTCAACTGTTCCGAGGTCAGAGTGCAAGAATGACCTCTATTGTGTCTTCACATTGGAAACAAGGAGAGTTCTGACACGATGCAGAGCCCGGGCTGACTCATAGACTGACAGATACATTGTACTGCATTCCCAAGATCTTTTTACACAGAAATAAACCCATTGTGGCCATGAGATCCCATAGTTCCACCACTTATTATCTAAGTTAGTGTGGGCAGGTACTGCTCAACTATTTTGACAATAACACCAGATGTTCTTCCCATCTCCACACATGTGTCATGGAAATAAATAAGTTAATACTTTCTCTGACAGAAAACAATACCTTAGAATCAGCTTACAAGCTAAATAACACTAGGACAACACACTACAATTACAAGGCATTGAAATTAAAACATCTGCTTTATACATACACTATGTTTACACACATACACAAAATCAATACGTTATTGGGAAAAATCTGGTTAAAGGAGGAAATCAGAGAACCTATTAACACACCCCTAGTTACTGTAAAAGATGCTTTTGCCATCAGCAGATTTCTCTCCTCTACCACTGTAGATGTTTTCAGCCAAGGCTGACATATTTGATAAATGACAGCGCAGCCCGAGGAGTGTTTTTTTTCTTGGAGCGCATTGACTGACGGTGCAATGAAAGGACAGCCTCAGTTGTAGGACAGGACAGCTTTTACAGTATATTTATAAATAGTCCACTTCAGCTGTGAAATCCAACTTACATCTACTTATATCAGTTTCAGTTATAAGCCAGATCATAGGTTTAATTATTTGGAATCCAACACAACTAGTGATCTTTCCTTTCAACCCACTGAAATTCTGCCGTTTTGATACGGCATTAAAGTATTTGTCATGTACTTGTACACATCTAAAAACTGGTAAAGCATAGACAGTACATGGCCCACAAATAATTAGCAAAAATTAAGCTGTGTAAATTGGGATTCGCTTAATCAAAAAACTATACTTCATGTTCACATGTTTAAAAATCAAGTTACTGCAGAAAGCAAACAGCCATGTTGTGTAGCCAAGTGGTGGAGAGTAGCATACCCTGAGAATCTGGTCTCCCTCCTCCAGCCCCTCCTTGGCCGCAGGACTGTCCTCCAAAACTCCAGCCACAAAAATTCCTACATCGTTCCCTCCTGCTAACCGCAGACCGACACTCTCTCCCTTCTTGAACTTGACCAGCTTCATACTCGGCCTGCAGGAGGACACAGGTAGACAGGTAGCATTAAGCAAAATGGTCAACAAATCAGAATTCTAAGAGCAAGCAGAGTGTGGTGAAACTACAAAAGCCCAAACAAAAGCTCTCCAGAATCTCTGCCCTAACAGGAACTACATTTCAAATGAATAAACTTCACTCATATCATCAAAGTGAATAATAAATGCACTTGACATACATGCCACAATGCAGATCTGCACTCAATACTGTAAGGTGGACATTTACCTGAGGATGCTGTCATCATGAGCGGCACTGGGTACAGGGGCGTCAGAGGGGCTGACAGGCAGGTCCACGTCGGGCTGACCAGGCTGTGCATAAACTGGCTTTGGTTCTGCCACAAATAAAACACACCAGGGAAACTTGCACACTCTCTATGCAGAACCGTATAAGTTAAATTATTTTGCACAGTAAAGCCAGCTAGCCAGGTGCTGGGTAATTGTGGAGTTCATTGTAAAAGTGAAAGCATCAACATTAATCCGGTCAGATTTGGTGGCAAGCTTTTGTTTTGTAATATTATACATACTTATTTTTCTCAGATGCTGACCTATTTCTGAGAAGGATGTGTCAAACTGTAATTTGCAGTTATTCATAACTTTTACAACAATGTGTTGATTAGATATTACACGATAAAAAGTTTAGCATGTGTGTTTTTAGATGATGTAAACAGTAGAGCTCAGTATAAATGTGTATCTGAAACACTGATTTTTTGAAACTCACAACTGTTTGTCTTTGTAATAATTTGTCTTCAGGCACAGCTTGACAGAAAAAAGTTAATTAAACTACAACAGCATACAGACTGAGCCTTAGCTGACATCTCTTTGCATATAAAACCTAATAGGAACCATACTGTACTAATTGCAAAGAGATGGGGAAATACAAAAAGGAGCTGAGACAAACATGAGTGACCACACTAATCCCTAGCGTTGAGGGCTGATGCGGAGAAGTTTCTGTACCAGGCAGCGGAGGTAACAACTTGTCGTCTCTGGAGCTGCCCTGGTCGCTAGCCTGTGACAACACGCCATCATCAGAGCTTTTCACTGGCGTGGACATGACTCCTGGTTTAGAAATGCGATCATCATCTCGACTTCGATGGCTGAAATAAACAAAAATAACACATAGCAATTCAGTACGGGTGGACTGTCAACACTATAAACAATGACGGAGTTTAAAATTGGCAGTATACTTTAATGCTGATTTCAGTGTGTGTAAGAATGGCTTCATGTGTATATAGTTCTGTCCTGTGCTGAATTCACCAGGAAGATACAGACACTAAAATGAGCCCAAAAGGAAATAGCATGGACCATGGATTATGCGAGGTGACGAATTGGATGAGATGACAATAACCAATTAAAAGAAAGATGTGCAGCTCTGTCAAGAAGACTCTGCAAATTTGTCACCAGTTTAAAGCTGTTCATCTTGTATGTATTGTATTGTGTGGTCTACACAGTTTGTCAATGGAAAACCATATTCCCAACCAGAAACGGATATCAAGTTTAATTGGAGCAGACTGCCTTTATAAATGTTTTAATTTCCTAATTGGATTTTTCTTGAAGTTTGATGTAAACTCCCATTTTAATGACCATTCAATAACCTGTCCAATAAAAGCACACAGGCAGAAAAGTCAGACCAAGTCTCCCAACATAAACTCTTGAGCTAGGATACTTTTCAGTCCAAGTTCCTGTTTAACCTGGATAAAATAAACAAGGGGGAGAAGTGTGCGTTTGTGAGAGAGAGAGAGAGAGAGAGTCTAACAGAGCAGAATGGGCTCTGCTGCTTAAAACAATGGTTGAATTCCAATCTGGTCACATGACTGCCTGCTGGCACAGTACTTGAGCTTTTGTAGAAGAATGTGAAGGTGCAGGCTGTGCCACAACCTCAGGACTAGGCAACGTCTCCCTTGACCATTCTCTCTTTTTGACTCATGCAGTATGAAAATATACAGTGTAGTCAAGTCACCCATATCCACACAATAAAACACAGATGCCTAAACCGCACATGTACATCCATTTACACACGATGACTGATATTCAGGGTTAAACCTGTTAGCTGTGCAGCTGCTGAACCTAATTGCAGTGTTTTCTGCCACAGAATGGCTTTCTTCTCTAGGTGCCTGGATTTGTCCAGCAGTTCTCACTACAACACATCTTTACACACAAATCGGATCTGTGAAATTTTATGTCAGCAGAATCCGCATCAGAGAGGCCTGTACGGGTGTTTGTTGTGGAGAAGGGCAAATGAGAGCTGCAGCCAGAGGATAAATAACACAATTGTAATGGGAGAGAGAATGTGTGTGTGTGTGTGTCTGTGTGTGCAATGGATGAATGAGAAAGGGAGAGAGGAGTGAGAGTGTGTTGTGGCCTGAATCTGCTGTTCCTTGCTGCCCGAATGGAGCTAAAAAAAGGCTTCACACTGACAAACACCATTTGACAGAAGCCTCTGTTCAATCTGCTCGCTTACACATTCTTACAGTATGGGTACAGATGAGAGAGAGCAAGTGAGTGAGACCAAAAAAGTGAAGTAGTGGGAGAGAGGCTGCACAGACATCAACAAACAACGCAAAATATGGCTGAACCTCCACACTGCACAACAGTCACAGGTCTCTATAATTTCATATTCATCCACAAGCTTCAAAATATTTACATATTATATATACACACATCAAAAAAAACGAATAGATATCTACTATCTTCTCTTTGCAAAACTAACTAAAGTCCCAGTAGAACATTTCAAACTTGTAAACTAACAATCTAATAATTAAACACACTTGAAAAAAATGAATTACTCACAAAAATGTATCTGAAAGTTGAACCATGACGCTTAATAAGAGGATTTTGAATTTGATTCCTTGAAAGACAGCACAGAGAGACTTTTGCCTATGCACAAAGTGTACTCATCCTCACTGAGATGATGATCTGTTGTATTCAAAACATGGAACAACATTGTGCCCTGGGAAAAAGAATGCCTCTAAGCCTTACAGCCAATCAGATTAAACGAACCATCTGGCTTTGGGCAAAGCACTGTGGGAAGTATGTCAAATTCCTCTCCTAAACAGGGAGATAGTAAAACATTCCCTTAGATCACAGTCTAGATAGTGAGATTGTCATTTCCTCAGTTACTTCTTATACCACAACCATGTTAGAAGCAGGTACAACTCCCCTTATGACAATTCATGTGCTTACCAGATTAAGCAGTCATAAGAGATAAAAGAGGAAACAGGGAAAAAACAGTGATACATGCTCCAAAACACACACATACTGGCATGTTAGCAGAGGGATGCATGCACTTACATTGGCAGTAATCTGTGCAACAGTGAACCTGCTCTCATCCTGTATTGAAACAAGTATGGTTACTCCACAGTCTGACACAATGCACCATCTGATGAAATCACAGCACTGGAGGTTAATCCAGTCAAATGACATGACTGACATGCAACTAGTAAGCAAGAACGCTAAACTAGCAGCAGCATACTGAGCTAAGCTACAACAGCTGTTCTATCGTGAGAAGGCTATTGGCTTTTCAGCTAAATTTTGAGTTTTGTACACATGTTTATTAAGGGAGATATTTTTCTCTTTAGGAAGAGGGTTTATTATAAACAACAGGTTTGGCACCAATCTCTCACATAGTCAGACCTCTATTTCATCAACATCATAGACGTCTGGAGAAAATTGCCACTATTTGATTAGAATGAGTTTGAAAATGACCGCCTCCTGAAATAGCACCTCTGGTTAGTTTTCTATCTGGCTACAAAAAAGTTCTCTGTAGCATCATTTATTTATTTTTGCTTGGAGTATGATAGCCCACTGTGTCTACGCTCCAAGGCCCATATAAACATGATGAAATGGAGGTCTGATTACACGAGACTCTGACAGTTCAATCCAAAACAAGTGCTTGAAGGCTGCATGGAATCGGGACCCTGATTTGATACCCGCTGCCATTTCACAGTATCAAAACAGAACCATTTACTGTTATCAGAAATCAGTAACATACTGCACCCTCTGCCTGCATCTTATTCTTGCCTAATAAGCTTAAAATGCCCAAGTTCCACACTGACTGAGAGAAACTATACTTTATTTGCATGCCTTCCTCTAGCTTTCCTTTGCCATCTATGCGTTTGTCAGCTACATGAAGCTATGCAACCTCTAAACTACAAGAAAGATAACTTACTGGAAGCTCCAACTGGCAGAAAGAGGAGGACACAGAGACAGTATAGGGTGTACAGAGTATATGCAGAAAATAGCTACCAAATGGCATTGCATTAATCAAATATCATCACATCATCATAAAATACAGGTCCTATTTTGAGAACTGATAATGCAAAGCTAGGTTTATTTAGTAAGTGAGTGACTGTATAAAGCTGCCTTACACAGGTTGAAGGTGATTTCTTCATTCTGTACAGAAAATGGTTAAAGATCTAATATATTTTCAAAAACTAGACAACAAGGAGATGGATCAATTCCTCCCAGGGCCACGCATGACTGGAACTCAGTGATTGCTCCAGAGGGAGTGTGGTGGTTTATGCATGCAATGTATTTATCTATTGATTTAAGCATTAGTGGTGCAAGGTACTTACTCAGCACCCAGTAACCTGTGAAAATGGATGGTGTGACTGTGGCATGTGTGACAGCTGCCTCCTATCACCGGAATTGCAGTCTGATGTGTGCACATGTGTACTTGTTTACCTGCCATTGCTGATCTGCCGAGGTGAATGACGGAGATGGTCCGACTGTTCGGACCTGTCGGGTGAACGTGATCGGCTACCTCGCCCGTGGGATCGATTGGAATGGTCTGATGTCAGTGAATGTATTTCTGAAATGTCTATGAAAGTGAAATTAAATATGTATTAGCATTTGCTCAGTGACGTAAATCAAGATAGTTCAAATAACAAGAACAATTATATTTCAACTGTGATTGAAATTATTTCCTTCTCAGTCCCTTTTTGTAAAAACACATTCTCAACTTGTGCGATCCAATGCTAGCTGCAGCCAACAAGGCAACACCCCGTGTCTGTTGTCTCACCATCTCTGTCGGAGTTATTGGCAGATGGGACGCTGTCATCAAGGTCAGGAATGTTGAGCAGCGTGGCTCGATCGTCTCTCTGCACCACCATCTTCAACTTGCCCTTTGACCTCTCAATTAGCTTCTTGGCATCAATCAGCGATAAGTTCTCTGTAACTGTGCCATTGATCTGCCAGAGGAAGAGGAGCGGATCAGCACAAGAACAAGTTATCTTTCACTGCACAGTTGTTCTTGTAGAGCCCACATGTGTTTTTGTATACTATGGGATCATTACCAGGCAAAGAGGAATTGTGAACGCCTAGTTCTCCCTCACATTAACGATACTCACAACTTAAATAAGAGGAAGTCCAGGAGGCCTTAAACAAGTGTAAAAATGTATAATATAATTAGGCTTACAATACTTTTATTGCTGTGAGACTGAGTCCACAGAAGTTGTATAATATGTATATATAGCAAAATTGTATTATGTTTATTCAAGTATTTATATGTATTGTTTTTGTCCTTCAATCACATTTCAACTAGAGAATGCCTCTGCCTCCCCCTTGGTACAACTGATACACTAAACTGGATTCTGAATGCATCTCTACTGTGAAGGAGGCCTTTTCCCTCCTCAGAAATGGAGTGGATAAAAATTCAAAGAAATAACGGAATGTGTGGTATTCCTGCTGGTGAGCCTGCATACTAATGAACTGTGACCTCACTCTGCAAGATTACCACGGCAGACCAGTGAAAGTTCTCATACTTGATACCCCCTTCGCTTTCACCTCATCTCACTCCTTCTGTTATATTAAAACTATTTATTTACACACTCATCTATTTATTCTAATTATCTTTTTATCAGTTCTTTTCACTGTGTTTTACCACTTTTAAATCCTCTGTCTCACCCATAGGCTCATTCATGCAAACACTCCTCTCCTTGCTCTCACCTTAAGTACAACATCTCCCTCCTGGATGTTTCCATCTCTGGCAGCGAGGCTCTCGGGGGAGATGTCCTTCACAAAGATGTGACTGGCCAACCGCAGTCCATATTCTACTTTCAGAGTTGATAAGCATAAGAACAGAATATTAATATAACAGGGCACCTCACTTGGTTCTGAGAAAATAAGATAAAGAGACTAACTAGTCGACATTAAAGGACTGATTGACCTTTACTCTGAGTGCCAGTTAAATTTGTCATTTTATATTTACATCTATCTTTTTAATAATCCCTTTCAGTATTTCTCTATAATATTTTCATGTTAAATGGATGCAACCATAATGTGCAAAGTCAGCTTTTCAGGTGCTTGGACATTGTGTTACCCACCTTCATTTTTGCGGGACTTGACAAGGGTGACCTTGGCAGGCCTGGATGGAGCAGAGGAGGTTTGTGACCGGCGATCAGAGCGTGGCGAGACGCTCCTCTCTCTTGAGGCACTTTGATCCCGCCTGTTGCTGCTGCTGCGCTCACGATCGTGACGCCTGCCAGTGCCCGTGCCTCCGCTTGCTCCTTCACAGGCACTTTGGCCACCACGGCCACTGTGGGGCTCATAGCCATCATCCTCTTCGCTGTCTTCTTCCTCTTGCTCTGACATCGTCTCCCTGTCCCCTTGCCGAGAAACGGGGATCTGCACTTTCCTTTTCCGACGAATAGTCTTGGAGTAGACAGGAGGTTTTGAGTGTTACAGAGGCAATTGTTAGAATCTCCCTCACATCTGAGGTAAATATGATATCATAGTATCATTATTGTTGCACAAAACATTCTGTCAAACAGGAATAAGAGATGAGTGGACCACAATCCTGAAATCATGCTCTGTAACATCAGGGGTCACTGTGATTCACGCATTCACATTTACACGTGGTAAATATTCTCAGTGTCACACTTACTATCTTTGCATTTTTGCCACTCTTTCGGAGCTGCTGCACAGCGTAGGCATGCTCTACATTGTCCATAGAGACTGCATTGACCATCACCACTCGATCATTTTCTCTGAAACAATCAAAAGAAGACAAAACTATTAATGTCAAAATAGTTGTAGGGATCTATGTGAATCTGTAGAATACATACCAAGATGGTAGACATTTTTATAGAATATAACTGAACTGGGGAAATATTTAATAGGAGCTTACTTTGTAATGCTCCTACAGCCCTTTTATGTGTAAGACATTAACATTAACGATAGTGAAAAACTTACTGTAGCAGTCCCTCTGCAGGACCTCCTTTCAACACATCAGATATCACAATGGATGTCTCACCACTCTGGAAATGAGGGTTGTCTCGCCCACCTGAGATGGCAATTCCAAACCCAAAACCTGGGGCCTACACATACACACACATACACACACACACACACACACAACACTGACTAATGTGGAATTAATGGCAGATACATTAGACTTGTCCCAGGCTTTGCTGTAAACAAAAACAGGCTAATAGGCTCTCTGCAGGCTAATTATTAACTGTGAAACTGTTTAAGTAAAATAATGTACTGTGTTATGTGCAGTGAAAGAGTGCTTGAAAAGACTGGGATATTTACTGTATAAACAAGAACAAAGCTATGCTCTTGCGAGGTTTTTTGCTAATTTTCCAAGAGGTTTCCATGGAAGTTTTGACGACTGCTGTGTTTTATGCAAACGCCAGCACAAAGGGAGCAGGCCATGTGATGCAAATAGGTAATCTTACAACCATAACAACACAGGAGAGCTGCGAGGCTGAGAACCGCGGGCCACTCTTTCGGCCTCAATAAAGCCGCTACTAATTAGATTACAGCAAGCAGGCCAGTCTAGACAGGTGCTCTGCATAATCCCACGGCACAACAGCATCAACTAACCAGAGATTACTGCCTCAAAGCAAAGTACATTCAGAAATGTAGCATACAAGACAATGAGTATATTAATTTATCAGGCATCAGGGAATATGGCTTTGAATAGTTTGCAACAATCAGTTTAGATCATCAACTATCAGAGGGGGTAATGAATTATATGAACCGGCCTTAGCTACTGAGGGCAGGAGGTGCACTCTATAATAATTACATGCGACTTTACACAGGGAAAAAACAGCACATGGACTAAAACCGTCTTCCCCCTCTTTCCCTGGAGTTGTGGTAAGGAGAAGAGTATGTTGCCAACAGGAAGGAAGTAAAATGAAGTAGTAAGGAAGTGGATGCTGATTTCTGTCTTCCTTAGCCTTGTTTCCTGCCATCTGGGTTCCCTGTCTATTGTTTCAGTACCACACATCCTGCTCCTACAGCTGGCCCTCTCAGAACAGAGAAAGAAAAGACAGAAGACAGAGAGGAACAGGGAGGAGAAAATGAAGAATGCACAAAACACACTGCAGGAGTAGGATGCCAGAGACAGGTAGAGAGGGGAAAAAGAGAAGAGGAGAAGAAAGGGGAACTCTCCTCTTTCTTCTCCTCTTCTCTTTTTTAAAGAGTTGTAAACACTTACCCTGTGAAGGGTCACTGTGTGCTGTTCCCATATGACCGTTTCCTCCATCGCTGCACTCTGCAACACAAGAGGGAATGTATCAGTATCTTGAGGCCAATTCATTAGGTACATATGTATATGCAAATTAAATCTATTACCATAATCCTGCAACAAATATTGTCTTTGTGAAGCTTATTATGTTCAGTTCTTGTAGACTTGAGCCATTAAGGCTATGAGACAACTCTATTGTAAGTTTCAGGTAGTAGTCAGTGGTAGTGTTGTATTAGACTGCATTATACTGAATGTTTTAATGCCATGTCTTTTTCTAATACTCCTTGTGAGAGTATTAGAAATACCTGCCCAATGCAGTACAATACAACACACCACCTCTAAGTACAGCCTCAAAAATGATAATGAAATAATGACAGAGTTAACGCAACACCTCTCTGAAAGTGTAAAGATAAAGTGAACATTGTAAGTGCACATCAGAATACATCATGTGGCTTTGCATATAAAACGGCATACTCCACAGTTACATGGTTGAACATGATTCAGCCAATTAAAACTGAAGATAATCATTTCTGCATTATAATACAGGACCTTTTGTCATGTATGTCTTCAACCACGTTTTTTGACTCTATTGTGACATCTTTCTGTTCCTATAAAGAACAGAACTAAATGAGGGACATACGTAAACAACACACACAGAATGTCGGTGACTCAGAATTCTGCACACAAAACGTAGTTTA
Source organism: Gadopsis marmoratus (assembly GCA_036023855.1). Taxonomy (NCBI): domain Eukaryota; kingdom Metazoa; phylum Chordata; class Actinopteri; order Centrarchiformes; family Percichthyidae; genus Gadopsis; species Gadopsis marmoratus. Next base: position 20,305 of record JAVQJF010084250.1, on the reverse strand, counting down.
TATGTAGCTTGAGATACGAGTGACAGTCTAAAAACTACAATATGTACAATAAATGTTTCCATATCCTGTTCAGTTTCAGTAGGCAGAGTTGCTGTTTGTTTACCAGCAAGGTAGGCCATTGCTTATTTGCATGACTAAATCCGGGAGTCATAAAAGTCTACACGTGACGAGATTATGAATGACTGCAACATGAGAAAACAGCCGGCAGAGAGTAACTGAGGATCAGAAGACTGAGTGCACGTTCCTATATTATTCCTGGCTGGGTCATATGAGAGAGACGACGCAAAGAAGGTATTTAGCTGCTCCCCTGACCTGCCACGCTGGATTAAACTGATGCTAGTTTCTCTTTATGCATGATTCATCTGTTAATATATGCTGTCTCTTTTATTACATTTATGTGTCTTCCAGTCTGTCAGTGTTTCTCTTTCATTCAGCATTGCTGGTAACTCCATGTTACTACTATTAGGTCAATGAGACACTCGTCAATCACTGTTTTGTGGGGTTTTTTTAAACTCCCAGAGTGTCCCCAGCTTTAAATTACCACTTTACTCTACTTTCTTCCAGCTGATGAAGCAACACTGCTGTCCTGTCTGCCTGCCTGCAGGGACTGATAGTACAGCTGTCTGTGGCAGAGTGCTGAGCACAGTCCAATGTAGCAGGGGAAGGAAAATACATAAACACCGCCACACGTGGCAGGGTGCTCATTTACTACATCTTCTATAATCAGCTTTTTAAAATAACACACCATGTCTTCTGTCCACCCTATCATCATGGTACTCTAGCTCACCCACCCTTTAATCATTCCCTAATCCCTAAACCATCTCACCCATCCTCACGGTCATTAATGTCATCATCTTCCCTTAACTTAACCTAACTATAGAGGTCCATGGGAGGTTCACACTGCAATGCTAGCAACTGCACGTGACGAGGACACAGGCCAAGAGGTAGGTGATCGGAGTGCCTGGAGTTGGTTGACGTGCCAAGACACATAATACTGTAGGTTTGTTGGACGAAGAGACACGACTGAACACAAAGATGGGAACAGCGGTTTCGTAGAGGTTTATTTGTCTAAACAGGATCAAAAGAACCCGTGTCATTTTACTTTCAAAGAAGAAGTTAACAAAGAACCTATAATTTAACAGATTGATTATTAGGCCTTTATTTGATGAAAAGTAAATTAATCATCTGTTTTGAATAATTAATTAAATTCATTGGAGTCATTTTACAAGCAAAAATGCCAAACATTTGCTCCGGCTTTTCAAATGTGAGCTTTTGCAGCATTTCTGTTTCTTAGAAAATAATAACATTAACATCTTTGGGTTTTGGACAATCAATAGAACAAAAAAAGCAATGTAAATATGTCATCTTGGTAGTGGGCATTTGTTTCACTCACTATTTTCTCACAATTTATAGGAAAAAAAAAAAACAATGGATCGATTTATCAAAACAAAACAAAACAAATAGATTAATCGATGAATGAAAACAATCTTTAGTTGCAGCCCTAAAGTTGGTTAAGAGCTACTTGACACTTTAACATTGTGTTCCAATAACTTTAGCTTACACGAGATACAGTATAACTGTCAAGCTAACGTCCAGAACAATGTGTGTGTGACTTGTCATGTAAAGACAAGATATGAAATGTGTCAGTGAGCATTGCAAATTGTTACACACTGCAGTTTTTGGGGCATCTGATACGCCTTTAAATGCATCAAATTGTTACTCCACCTGGACATCCTGGATCATATTTCATTGTCTCACTCGTACCTAAAAACACCCCCAACAAACAAAGCTGCAGTTTTAACACAGGGTCTGAATCCCAAACTTAAATGTATGCCTCTGGCCCTGTAGGTACTAATTTACACTGCGCTTGCTGTAGCTTCCTAATCAGAGATTGTGCTTCAATATTTTCATTTCACTCCGTTCAGTTTAGTTGGCTTGAAGCTCTAGAATACACAGTTCACCCTTTGACCCTAATTTCCATGGCAGCTCTGTGTGGATGTTATTTATGTCCATAATTGGCACAGAGGGCTTGGGTGTTCACCCTCTCTATTTCTCCTTCCCCTCCTCCCCCCTCCACGTCTGCCCCTACGACTCCCACAGTAATGCCACTATTGTGTTAAGGGACCTGACCCATTTAACCACGGCTCCCCCCGACATTCCCAAACTCATCCATTCCTCCAAAGTGTTTTGTGATATATTCATCCATCCGTTCATCCATTCATTCATCCATCCATCCAACAGTCCAGGCAGACAGAGCAGGGGCTACACACCATGAGAAACAAGAGTGTGCAGGGGTCATGTGACCAGGCGGTCAGGCAGGCGGCCTTGTCCTTGAACTGTGGGTTGCACTGATAGGCAGGGAGGAAGAAGAGGAGGAGAGCAGGGCTGTGGGCCGCTTACAACTTACATATACAGTACCAATGAACAGAAGACGACATGTTCCTTTTTTAATTCTCTGCTCCCTCGTCTGTCTCTATCCCTCACACATGCACTAATTAATGCTAATCATTAAAATAAATCCCTATTCAGAAGCAAGCAAAGACCATGAAAATAGCCTGTAAACCTTATGTGTAAAATATATTTTGCTCCACCAAATCTAAACCCTATAAAAACAAAAACAAAAAAAAAGACCTACACACCCACCAAACCTGCACACACCACCACACACTGACCATAAGGCTGTATTAGAGAAAGGGTGATTTTCGGCAGTCGCAATTCCCACCGCATCAAAAGGGCTGAAAATAATGTATTTAAATGCTCACTCTGTCGCTTGATTTGGTTTAAATAAATTAATGAATTATAACAATATCACAGAAATTTGTATTTTCAATGGTGCAAAGGAGTATGTATAGTTATGTTCAACCAAGACGGTTTGTGAGATAGTAGAACTGAGGTCGGATATTAAAAGAATATTTTTATCTAAAAAAGCAGGATCTCTAACAATGAGCACATCTGATAAACTGGCAACAGTCCCGACAGTTAAGGAGAGACAACCTGTCGATCTCTTGGGCTGCTTAGAATATTTACTCCACTGGGACTATGGCTCTGTCTCTCAGATTCAACTATTACAGTAATGATAGTGAAGTGATGATTACCGGGCTGGCTGATTGTGTGTGAGGTATAATCAGGGTAGAAAGCAGACAGGTAACAGAGCACAAAGTCAGGTTTTAGCTTAGTTTTACTGAGGTATGAGAAGAAAACTTAAGCAGCTAGTTAAAATGCAACATGGATGATGTGGTCTCATTTTTCCTAAAACAAAAAAAATCCACAAAGAGGAATTGTCTACGTGGAAAAGATCTTACCAGCTGCAGCTCTGTGTCAGATTGTAATTTGGTTATCTCTTATATTTTGTTACAGAAACATTTCAGATCATGCAAAAGCAAAGATCACAGAAAATGTGGGGCCAAAGCAAACATGAACACATAAAGTGTGCCTCATTTACTGGAGTAAGGAAAAAATAAAAATACTGACGGGAACAAAGGATGAGGTTTATCTGTGAAGTCACAGAGTTGCTTGAAACAATGGTGTGCTTGATGTAGCACAAACTGACGGCAGCCTAGTGTATTTATACATCCATATTAGTCAGGCTTGAGCTCTGGCCAGCAAGGCCCAGGGCTGGGAAACAAACAGCAGCCACCAAACACACACACACACACACACACACACACACACTACAGGGCCTCTTTGTTCAAGCTGCAACCAGCCTGGCTTGGCCCTGCCTGGTCCACCATAACACGGAGTCCAGTACAGACGATAACAGCTCGCTCAGGCTCTTCAAAGGCAGAGACTAATCCATTTCTTTTGGGCATACTGATGAACTGACTGGGAAAATGAGTGATGAAATGGACGATAATAACCTGCTGCGGAAAGCTATGATAAATAGGGTCAGGTCAAGCATGCAAGTCTTCAACACATGCCTCTCAGTCTCTATAGTCATCAGCCATGTTCACATTTACATAGAATCTACGCAAACTGAGTCAACGTTGCCAACGCCTTAAGAATCTGTGCACAGTAAGCCCATCCATGCTGCAACCAAATGACAAGTCAGCTGATGAGCATCAATGAACTTTTGGGAAATAGAAGCATTCAGAAAGAAACAGCCAAAAATATGTGAACCTGGGTCACATACCAAAGCTGTGTGCACTGAGGCTCGTTTTCATTTTAAAATAGCTTTTTAAAACAAACGCTATCTCTGACCACACAAGCGTTTCTTTACCGTTTCAGAAATAATCTCTGTCCATACTACACGCTTGAAGTGCACAACACAGGACCATTCACGTACACTGGGCATGCGCGTGCCGGTGTAAACAGGAAACAGATAGTCTACTCTGCGAGTTGGTGGCTTAGTTGCAGAAAATGCTACAAACATTAGTAAGTAAGTAAACAGTAAGACCAGAAACTTCTTTGCTTGGACCAGTGATGAGGTGGAACTGTTACTGAAAGTAATTGTTGAAATTCTTCCTCCACGTTGGATTAACAGCTGGTAGTCAAGACTGATGTTGTTTGTTTTCTTCATGAATAGGAGACTGAAGAATCAAGGAAGGAAGAACTGGTAAAACCCAATCAGTAAGTGAACACGGGTGTCTGCATCATCGTTTTCAAAAGTCCCCCGTCCTCATTAAAGCGCAATCCTGGAGTTTTCAAACTAAAACGGGGTCAGCAGTGTTTTCAGAAAGTCTCCATTTTAGGGGCTCGAAAATGACGGAGTAGTGTGGACACTAGGCGTACACATTGTAAAAATTATGCATTTTTAAAAAAATAAATCAATTTAGTGGGATGTAGCCTGAAAAGAGTACACAATAAGAGTTAAGCACAGGGGCATGTGCAGCCAAACGTATCCCCAACTACATCCAGTTTCGCTTCTCATTAAATAGAATCCATCTTATCAAGTTAAAAAGGAAATTGACAAAGCAGCAGGTGATACTGAGGTCATCTTATGAGTAATGTCATGAGCTGAGAGGAGGTTTAGAAGAAGCACAATACAGACTCTTTATCAGAGCTTAAGCAATGAAACTTCTGTCCGGTTGTCCATTGCTCAATACCTCCCTTCATCTGAATCACAGAAATGTTTCATAAGGTGGGTGTATCAAAAAACAGTATAAGAGCAGTATTTAGGACATAAATGTGGGAGAGGTAAAGAAAAAAAGATGAAAGGATAGGTGGGTACTGACATTTCTGCCTTTCAGAGCGAACAATTAATTATTCACAGACTGTTCCGAGGTACTGAGGAATGGGGCTGGCAGCAGCGAGTGTCTAGAAATGACAACAAGTATGAGGTAAAATCCTGACAAAGCTTTAGGTCAGTGTGCCTGCTCTTCTCCGATAGCCTGAGGCAGGACATAAGCAAGAGCAGCCACAGCACCCACAGGAAAACACTCCACTTCCTGTTTGCAGGAAATAGCTTCAGTTTTCAGAGAAATCCCTGTGCGCACTATTGAAAACTGCTCCTAGTATAGCTCACCTCATCTTATGTTCAGCAACCTAAAGAAAGTCTTACTCAGAGGGCAAAGTGGTCAATTCATCTCACTGCGTTTTTATTGAAATACACCATGGTCTCACGTTTGTGTTTTCTTCACGGCTTCAGGCACTGCTGTAAACACACACATGCACGACCTCAACCACAAATATATATACACTGATCAGCCATAACGTTATGACCACTGACAGGTGAAGTGAAGAACATTGATTATCTCGTTACAATGCCGCCTTCAGACAGCAAACATTTTGTCCTCCATGTTGATGTGCTGAAGCAGGAAAAATGGGCAAGTAAAAGGATGTGAGCGACTTGACAAGGGCCACGTTGTGATGGCTAGACGACTGGGTCAGAGCATCGCCAAAACTGCAGCTCTTGTGGGGTGCTCCTGGTCTGCAGTGGTCAGTACCTACCAAAAGTGGTCCAACAAAGGAAAACCGGTGAACTGGTGAAAGGGTGATGGGCGGTCATGGCTCGTTGATGCGCGGCCCGTGTGGTCCGATCCAACAGAAGAGCTACTGTAGCTCAAACTGCTGAAAAGGTTAATGCTGGTTCTGATAGAAAGGCGTCAGAACACACAGCTGCAGACCAGTCAGGGTGCCCATGCTGTCATAATGTAAAACATAAATACTGCAGAGAGGACAAGAAACTGCAACAAAACCTGGTGGCTGGATGTACAAATTAGAGGAGAGTAGAAAAGAGAAGAAAAAAGTTGAGACTAACATTTCAGGATCAACATTTAGACTGGCAACTCACCACCTTGCATCAGCAGCCCTCCCCATTATTGGGGCAATTGTATCGATGGTTACAGTACCTCCCCTCTTAATACTCAAACAACACATAATTAGAGACACACATGCACACGTTCTTTCTGGAGGGCAAGCACTCAAAAGCAAACAGATGCAAATGAATCAACGTCACTCATGTAAGCTTCTACATTGTTGTTCTGATTAGTGTGAACTGTGTGCATGAAATGTCAAACCCAACAAATTATCTGCCATCACCTTCAGTATCAAACAGATCCATGAGTTCAGCAGTAGCCATTTTTAGGGCAGGTTGCAACTGTGATTGCAGGAGAGACGGCTGCAAACACATGGGTTTGCAGATGAGGGCAAGTAGCCAATAGGCAGATGACGATGATGATGCAGAGCCTCAGTCAGATGCGTACTGTTGACTTGCTGACATGCTCAAATATGCTTGAGTTAATTAGTCTCAAACAGCAGCACTACTCTGTCATACAGCTCCCTGAAAACCCCTCCATCAGGACACTCCTCAACATAACTTACAGGACACACACACACACACCTCTGACTGAAAACTATCTGACACAGAGTCACAGCTAGAATAGTGAGGGTAGGAATAAAATACAAAACCTATAATCCAGGCTTTTGGATTAAAACGTTAATCTGAGCCATGCTTCCTGCTGAAGTCTACAGCTGCTCTCTCATGAAAGCAATGAAATAGATAGATGATGGATGGATGCAGAAATGAGAACATTGTCATGTCAGCATGCATGTTTCTTACAGCATGGGTCTTACACATACCTCTGTCTTACTGTTGTAGCTGCCTGTCAACTTGCTGATGATGAATTCCTTTAACCACATATGATCCTGTCCCTTTTTGTGGAGAGAATATAACTCCAAAGACAGCTAAATGAAATGTGGTTGTGATCAAATCTGCCACTGATGACTTTTATTGCAGGTATTTGTGCAATTATCGCTATTAATTCACCCTCCATCACCATTGTGCGGTGTCAAAATGGTGCACAAACTTCAAAACCCGATTTGCCATTTTTATCGTCCTCGCACACATTTAAGCCAAAACTCACTAGACTAGCTAATAGCTGGTCCACATGGTGCAAATATGTCGTCCCATTTGGATGAGATTACATCAGATGCCAGTTTGTAATTAAGTTAACGCCCATGCATAAAACTGGCTCCATCAATCAATTACTCCAAACAAAGCCTCCATTGAGAAATTACTGATACAAATCACACACTGCTATTGGTTTGGTACTCGCTCAGCACCCTTAGTGTAGGTATTAGAATTAAAATTGGCAAAGGAAAAAGGATCAGTGCATCCCTGGTTCTTATTTGTTCATAAGGAGATTCATTAGCCTTAACTACTTCATGTATTATGCTCAATGTTCATAAAGCGTAATGCAAAATGACAAGAAATTTTCTCCCACAGACATGAGGAACTATACACAGTATGCTCAGGGTTGACTTTCAAGCCTGCCGACATAAATATACGACAACCTAAATAGGTGCACACACAACATTTTACTTGAGATCACTGTTAATAAACTTTTACTCTAATGTGTAATGTCCATTTCATGAAGGTAATGCATTTCCACTTGAATAAAGTGGGAGATTCATTGGAGCCTCTTGGTCAAACCAGAAACCACAGTGCAGCTCCACAGAGCTGATGTGCAGTGAGCTGTTCACTGCTATCCACTGACCCAGACACAGGGCTAGGCTAGGCTAGGATCTCGTGTGCAGCTTATCCAGCAGCAAAGTCATCCGCTCAGCCACACAAATTGTTCTCTGCCTAGAGAGACAGGCAGTGGTGAGGTCACAGAGGAGAGTGCTAACTTCTGCTTGAATTCTGACTTTCCACTTTTCCATAATCCTTCCAGTTGGTTTAGTCTCACAAACTTCAAAGTTTCAAATAGCTTCTCAAGACAGCGGCTCTCACTCTTGGGATCGGCAGAACCCCTCTCACTAGAATGACATGTGTATTTAAGGACTTGATAATGCTTTGCTAAAAAGGAACTGTTTTCTTTTCTTCTCCTTTGGTGTGTGGTTCTGGAGATGGTGAAGTCCTAAGGCCAAAACTCACACCCACAAACATAAACATGTATATAATGCATGAATGTGTGTCTACTTACTGTGAGCCGTCATCTTGTGAAACTACGATTCTTTTCCTCCTTCTAATTATTAAATTAAATCAAATTCAATATCCTAAAAAGGGGCAACATGGCGCAATACTGAAAGCTACAAGTACACATAGGTGATACACTTTTGTCTTTCATTGTCATTTCTGGAGGACTGTATCTAGACACACACACACACACACACACACACACACACACACACACACACACTACTTGTACCTTGTTTTTGTGTCTGTGGAAACACTGTAAGCCAAGGCACTGAGAATGAAAACCAGATCCAGCACTGGAACCCTTGGATTCAGCCAATCACCGTACAGACAACTATCAGTATATTATCTCTCTCTCTCTCTCTGAATGTGCAGATAAGGACACAAGGCCCGACTCTCTCACTCTGTCTGCTTCTCATTCCAAACTGTTTCCCTCACCTTTTCCCTGCCTCACACTCTTGATCTTTCTGGCTCAGTCTCTCTCTCTGTTTCATTTTGTCTCCATTTCCCTTCTTCTCTCTCACTGTCAATGAGCACATATAGAAAGCCAGAAAACACCACAACAACTGAACATAATGTGACAATCTGAAGTGACCGGGAAAGGGACAATTTAATATCAGAGAATCAAATACACAAGTATCTGTATAGTAGTATCTGAAGCAACTGTCACGGCGAGGTAAAACGATGCATGGCCATGTGGTTTATAAAGTTTCTGAGACGTTACCACAGCGTAAATGCCTGAATAACAGAAGCCATATGTTGGGATACATTTTGTCACAAGAGATGAGTTTTATTAAGTATGAGGCTGCAGATGAGGCTAGAAACCTAAATGTGCTGAATCAACAACACTATGAATCTTTCACTGCCCTAAATGTACTTATCGAATACCGTATAATTGAAACTGATTAGCTACAAAAGAGACAGGTTTAACCAAGCACTTAACCCCACAGCCTAGCAAAGTCCTGAATCTACATTAATTGAACAACATATTAGAAGTGAGTGAACAAGAGAAATAAAATGTTTTTTAAAAATCATATTGTCTCAACATAGCCACATAGATTTAAGCATCAACACAAAGAAAAAAGAAAGATAGGTACATCTACACCCCTGTGGACCTTGACCCTTATGCGGTAGCACCCATGGTTGGCTCCAAAACCGTCATGTCTCTTTTCTTGGCATTTAAGTAGCAATGAAATTACAGTAACAGAATACAACAGCCCATGGAAATCCAAACTTTTCATTGCAGCATACTGCATGAGTGAGCATAACAGAGACATACAGCACAGGGTTATAGCAGTGTCAAAACATTGGTATTCTTGGTATTGGGTTTGTGAATTATGCTTTCCACCAAGTCTGGGTTTGGCAGTGGTGAAACTCACTGTACCATATGGGCAAGCAGGCACAAACACACACACATTAAACAGAGGGGTGATTCAGCAAGGGGTCTTTTGGTCTGTACATGTTTGCTTGCCTCTACAGTACACATTGCAAAATTAGCTACTACCAGCAAGGACAAATGTAGACTCTTGCCTGCTACAACGCAACAGCAAAGACTATACGTAGATGAGCAGCATTTGAATGTTCAAACATAAACTTGGAGCAGGCAGTTGGAATATTTGACACAGAAGTAAAAACATGCCTTCAAATTTCTAGTTGCACAACATCTTTCAAACTACGCAACTCTGAACCACAACTCATACCCGGCATAGTCACATGGTGCCATAAAACAAGAGGCCAAGCCCACTCAATGGCATTCCCAAGCCTTCTGAGGACTTTGCTACAAAAGGCATGTTGTGGGGCAGAATCTATAGTGAATTAATGAGTTACTGTTGGAGCGGCCATTTCCCCAGCACTTAACTGGCAACATAATTACCATTCCCCCAAGAGATGAGAGATGGGGAGGGGATGCATGCATTCTTTAACAAGATGCACAGAAAAGATAATACATAAATGATTTCTAATGTTGTCTAAATAAAAATTTAAATAAAAAAATAAATAAAAAAAACTTTCTCCACAGCACACTTCCTAGAGAGGAACCTTAAACCCTCCAATGCACCTAATGAACTAACTACAATGTGCAGTGAATGTGAGTGAGCGAACACCGTTATGCTGGTAACTGTAGGCCAGACGAATGAGGGAAACACATCCATACTGTTCTGATCTAAGGGCTTTACTTTGAGTACTTGCAGATACCATGTCAAGAGCTTTGTTTATAACTACAGCTGCACAGTTATCATCAAGTAGGGCCATATAAAGCAATTAACCCGAGTAATGATTTTCAACCTGGTCTCGAGTAGAAAATGTTTCTAACAAAAGGACTGACAGCTGAACAGCTCTGTATTAAGAAAATACAACCTGCATCAATCGCTTTCTATAGTATTTATGTGGTAGAGGTCAATGCGATAGTTTGTACAACGTCTTATCGGTGGCGATAAATCGGCAAAACGATTATTTGGTCAACCTCTATTGTGTAGTGATTTACACTATTGTTGAACTCTGCAAAGAGAAAGTTTTTTTGAGCCACAACAGCAACACCGTAGAAGTGTGAAGCATCTGCAAACTGGTACAGAAACATGCAAAGCAATGTGGCTCTCATTGCACAATGACTTGAACTAGCTGCTGTTTGTTTGTATTGTGTTTTTACTTCCTTACTACTGCTTCAGACAGGTGAAGAGGATTTAAAGGATTGGCAGTGTATCTTAATGAGTGTTTAATCAGTCACAGAACCACCCACGTTTGATGCTCTATGCCAGCAGACTGCAGTACCCCTTCAAAAGGACAAGCGACAAATGTTCACAGATGATTACTGGTTCTTAATCATTTTAGATTTAAGTTAAATAATATAGGCCCATTCTCAATCACTCAGAATAAAAGCCAACAGGTGCGCTACATATTTACAGATACATATCTAACTTAATATAAACAATGAATACAATTAAATGCACTAATATATCTTCTAAACTGAAATGAGCTTACCGACAAACAAAATAAAACGAAAAGGTTTCAGGCATTTTCATAGGACCTGTGGGCCTGCTTCTGATGTGGTGAGAGATAGCGCAACCTGCAGGTCTGATTCCACCAACAGGCAGCCTCTTGTCTTGTTTTCATGTGTACCAGGCAAACGAGAGAAGTTGGAAACTTTCAATACCAGAGTGAACACGCTACCGGACAGTGATGGCTCCCACAAGCAGCCAAAACCTGTCTGTTAAACCATTAGACAAGTAGCATTCAGTCTGAAATTAGTCTTGTTGGTTGGATCTGATTCAGTCCTGTCAGACTGTGTCGAGGGCAGAGATGAATCAGCATTTCTTTGAGCTCCATTTACCGTCAAATCTTTTCATTTGTCAATATTTTTCTGACCACTGAGCTCCTGAGAAGTCCCAGGCTGGAAACCACGTTGTGTTACTATGACAACCAGCAACTGTGAGTTGTCATGTGCTGCGGCATACCTGCATGTTTAACAGAGTTTTTAGTGCTTTGAGTTTAAAACTTAGTTAATGTAAATGACGGGGAGGTTTTAAAATGGGGTGAAACATTATTAAAAACTCACAACAAATGATCAAACATCACCCATGGCCCACCCACAAGGCACCCACTTTGGGAACCACTGCAGAATTTCCCTTGTCAGATCTGGGAATGGTACACACATATACTGCTAGTGATGATTATGCCTTACATCATCTACAGCAGTCAGCAGACAATGAGTCCCACAGACTGATGACTCTGTTTCCCAGACAAAAAAGACAGTGCTATACTCCCAACACTGCTTAAGATAAGCAAATTAACACACAGCTGTGTGTGTGTGCGTGCATGTATATAGTATATACGTACTGTATATATAAAAATAAAGGCATGTAGGGCAACAAGCCTTGGGATGAATCTGTTCCTGGCTCTTTCTCTCTTCCCTAACTAGCTGAGCCACGGCTGCCACATGCACTCCCTCTTGTCCCTCCCCGTTTCCCCTCTCTCCCTCGCTCTCACACACACACACACACACAAAACACCCTGTGTTCAATCCCCTGTGCCTGCAGTGGGAATGATAAATCCCTGCAGAGACCTGCACTGCCAGGCAGGATGCAGGGCCGGCTTGTAGTGCCCTAGCTTTGCTAAACTGGCTTGTTTGATAAGGAACAAGGGACTAACAAAGACTCAGGGTTATACGAGTGAACCACCTGTGAATCATTTTATTCCAGCAGCCCACATGTTTCTGCATGTGCAGGTAAACTTTACAAGGAGGGTCTAATCCCAGACTGGTCTTCCAGAGGGAGCTCTGTGATATAATCTTGAGACTCTGCCAGGTCAATACCAGAGCTCAGCCACTCACACAACAAGAAAAGGTGATGTGGACACCCTGCTGGTCTATCCTCACACAGCTACACTACACCTGGCAAGCACAGCTTTCACAAATAGATTTAAGTCTAGAAACATCCACTTGAAAACTGATTCAGCCCAGTCAGATTCAAATATGACAAACATTTGATGAACCAAACTTCCAAACCTTGCTGACAATTACAAGGACACAAACCCAAGGACATTTACGCTTCCCTTTTTAAATTAGATAGAAACAGATAATGTGCTTTATAATATTCTTTAACATAAAACATCCCAAGAGCTATAATGCCATGAAGAGAGCGAGTCAGTCTTTTTAAGATCTGCCATGTGACTCCGATTATAGCCGGTGCATCTCTCCCTCCCACTCCTTCCTTTCTCCATTTCACCCCTCCTCACATCACCTCCTCCCTCAGAAGACATTTTCTGTTTTCCTTCTTTCTCCCTCTCTGTTATCCACCTGCCTCCTGCTGTGTGTATCTGCCCTGCATTTCTCTCCAGGGATGAAAGGATAAGCAGGTCAGATGTCCTTGATAACTGCCGCACTCCAGAGTCCCCTGGCATTGAAACAACACAAACAGCTGCTTTATCTCAGTGTTTTTATCTAGACTCTGAAAGAAGGTGATACTTAAGTAACAAGGATCTCTCCTTGATTATCATAGTCCACTGTCTTCTCTTTGTCAAAACTGGGCTCCTCCCTTTAGCAGTCAAGTCTGTTGAGTCTGGGCATCTGGACATGATCATATTTAATTTAAGCTTGCTCTGTATGTGTTATGTTTCGTGTTGCGTGGACCTATGCCTAAGCATTTGTTTTTGACTAAATAAATTACACGAACACATACTTGTGCTCAGATCCAGATAGGTCACAGCCGTGGACAAACTAGCCAAAAATATGAAGCCCAGCTGAACCAACAGGCCCCCGGCTGCTGTCTTCAATATGGGCAACTGGCAGCCGTCTCGTCTCATACACAGAGACAGCCTACACCTGCTCTCCTTAACGGCTGGGAGGACTCTGAAGCAAGTGCCTATAATCAAAGACTCGCCTGTCAGTGTGAGCAGGAACAAGTGATAGAGCTTGTAGTATAGGTGTGTATTCTTTATACACTGAAGCTGCAACTGGACATTGTTGGTGTAATTTGTGGTTCTCGACTCACCCTTCCTCATGATGTTGGCCATTAGCTGGTGTCTAGTGGCCCAGACTGCACCGATTCTCAGAATGACCTTGAGCGTGCCAAGGACATTTCTGACCGAGCTTCTGTGTGACATGATCGACCCCATCTTTGATATTCCTTTTCCATCAAATACCAATAACCGTTCTTATACTGCCCATTGCACGTCGACCATGTTGAAAAAAGATTTTCTCTCTAGCGCAGTGTATACTTTCTGCATCTGTATGGGTCTCTGCTGACCATCCACCTGCACCTCTACATTTATTACTATGCAGACTGTATGCATTGACAAACGTGTGAACGCGTGTTAAAATGTAGTCATGTGAAGCCCTTTGGGAAGCGCATAGAAGATTGGATAAATGCTTTATAAACTGATGGCGCAACCCCTTGTCACAGATGCCAGACATTAGCTGTTTCATATTCACTTGCCACATCAGCCCTGATTCTCCAAAAAGGATGGGGAGCCCAGGACACAGAACAAAAACACCACCAGGACTCTTTTCCTCTCCCTAGCACTTGGTCCTCTAATTACATTTCCCTCCTTCATTGATGTGAATGGAGATGTGTAATCATCAAAGGAAAATAGAGGCTGTTCTTGGCCCGCTGTGCAACTCTAATTAATACACCCTCCTTCATCCAAATGCATTTTCGCTTATTTCAGTCCGTCTTCTCAAAACACAAGGAGGCTTAAGACTGGAGGGACTGCTGATGCTCTAAATTACATTTCTTTTTTGGTGTTGCATTCATAAAAGTAAGCAGGACTGGCTGAAGGCCAAACAAAGAATGAGGCCAACATTTACTGTAATGAAGAAGACTGAATGTCAACACTTCAGTAGATCAATGTGGATTTCAATGAGTTTCATGTATTTATTAGTTAAAGGAACAATGTATAAAGTGATGGAGCAAATTTATGTTTAAATGACACAATTAAAATATGATTGGCAAATGTTAAACAATGAGCATTACTATTGCTAAATAAGTAATTATATTATTCTGTCTTTAAATGCTGACCAAATGAATTTTAAAATAAAATTCTTTTTTGTTATTCTACTGCTCACATGTCATCCTATCATCAAATGTTAGCCGACCAGCATGGCCAGACTGTCTGTTGTCTCATCTTTTAAACTGTAAACTATGTTTAAGATGTCCGGAGCTTTGTAGCTTCTTTAACTCAGGAAAAGGCCATTCATGACATTAACTCCAAAACCTTCTTGAATGGCTTGACAAACATTTAAATACAGGCTGTGATTCACAGGTCTGAAACCAGGCCAGTTTACACCCAACTTTCAAAACACTGTCTTTTCCTCTCTCCTTGGTGCCAGAGCAGGAAAATGAGCACCACACAGAATGATCTTTCTCATTCCATCTTCACAGAAACACATCCTCCTCTAAACATCAATTAACATAAACTGTTATTTTGTAATGTAGGTCTATCATGACAAAAGAAAGGTAGCTTCAACCTCACTTAGATTAGGTTAGACAAAGAGCTTTCTTTCTATTCACCTTAGTGTTTTTGTCAAAGTTGTCACAATTGAGTGAGTTCTAATTACTTACTGAAATGTAACACTAACCTAATGACACATTTAAAATACACACTATTGTACAATAACAGCATGATTGACCTCTGAGACATGAAGTCAACACACCCACAGATGTTACTGTACTCTTGAAATACACCACCGCAACATTTTATTACAGGTTATCATTAACTTTAGCTTCACGTGGCGTGTGACTAATACTTGTGTTATGGCACTTGATCATCAGGCGGGTGTTAATGTGTGGATATTGGGCGGTGAACCGCAAGGAAGGCGAACACAGTGGAAGTCATACTTGTTTCACAAATTATTCCTGACAATGTATGATGAAACCTGTTACCACAGTTAGTTAGTTAGTTAGTTAGGGCAAGTGTGACTCACTGGGAGCAGCTTTGGACGTTTAATATGTCTATTGTCTTTGCCCTGTTAGCTAATCAGTGCTGCAGAGACCTCTGAATAGAAGTCCCTAGGTCTTGTGTGTTAAAGGAGGCACGGCTCTATAGGCTTTAACAGTTGGACAAGATGAAAATACAAAATAATAGAAATCTAGAGGAGCTCCTTCTTCCGATATTGAGATATTTGTTTATGTAAGAAAAATTCCCATGAAAACCTCATGGGTGCTGTAGTTGTTGAATGCTATACTCACTGATATATCTTCTTCAAATAGTATTATAGAATTGAATATTATATAGTCTTCCTATCACTATAGAACACTTGAGTTATATGAAAAAGATATCAATTTATCACCTCAACAAATTTAGTTTTTCCCCTATCATAAAAGTTCAGTATCAGACAACACAACTTCTTCCACTCCTACATTCCTGTTTTTACTTTGACCAAACATTTCATTTGTAGTGTTATCGGAGCCGCTGCTAATCTACAATTAATGCAAACCTAACACAGCTCGCTGCTTATTCAAGGTTTTTCAAGAACACAGGGAAGCTTTTATGCTGAAGCAGCAACAGGAAATGTATCTTAATTACTAAGGAGAGTGACCATGCTAACTCATTGCTTGACAAACGATAATCTACACAATAATCACAAGATTTTTCAGATTCTTTTTGTCAGACTTACTGTTCAGGCTCTGATCAGCTAGTGTTACCACAGGGCATTACTGAAAACCATGTTGCCCCAAGGAAATCCATTTACAACACTGTCATCCAGTTCTTTCAGTTTCACTTTTAATTCATAGCAAGCTAAGTCCTATCTACTGCAAGAAAATAATTTAACAGATATCTCCAAGACAACAGGAAACACTTTGGGCCACTACAAGCATACTACAGTAGTAAGTGTAGGCTAGTAGGTGTGACCAAGAGATGCCATCATAACGCCACCAGCTGATATGATGAAGCTGGTTTCGTCCAACTGGAATAACTGACCAAACCTGAATATCACCACCTCTACTAGACAAACACAGCACATACCTCGCTTCATCAAACTGAAAAAAATAAACCCACTCATAGAAGACTATTGAACACGCTGCATACAAAATATTAACGTATAATTTGATGATTGACCCACATAAACTCTATTTACCATGGATTTTCTCTATTACTAAAGTCATGTTTTTTTTTTTATTAAAACAAAGACATACAATCACATGGTGCATGTGTGGAAATGTAGAGGTCACCTGCTGATAAAAGCCTACAGTATATGCTCAAGACTGACCCGGTTTTCAACTAACTCTGCAGGAATGCTTCCTTGCTGATTCATAATCTACAATACATAATATAGAAACTAGAAAATATGCAAGGCTTTGCAGACATTCATCCAGCAGCTGTTTCTAACTTATGAATGGACAGCAATTACACAGTGCTGCAGGTGAAAACAACATATATTCAGCTAGTGATTCTCCACAATGGGCTTTAGGTACCTAAATTGGGACTCGACAAGTGAGTGAAGGGGGCCCCAAAAGTGCTGAATAGTTTAAGTTAGAGTTAGTTAAAGTCATAACGGTAAGACTGTTTATAAAGATCCCACATGGAGTAACAGGTGCCTCTTTCTCCCTGATTGTTATCATCATCACCTGTATAACAATAAAAGGCGGTTGAACAAGTCCTTCATAAAACACAACCGGCAACAAAAAAAATAAAAAATACATACCCTAAAACTAAAATATTCTCAAAATGGGCAAACTTGATCAAACAGTAGTTTGTGGTTTACTCCGACATGTAAACAGAGGATTCCTTGACAGGAGTCGTGCCTTGGAGGCGAAGGTAGTTCTGAGATTGGTGAGGATTTTACACGGTTTTAAAGTGGGACTCTAGATATCAACAGGTCAGCTAGTTAGAGCACAGCTGGGCCACTTATTATCAACAGCAACAGCAGTATGAGCTGGATTATTTTGGACCTAACAGCATTAGAACCAGCATGGCTGGTTGTAGGCTGTGTCACTGGGTGTAGATTTCAGAATAAGTCCCGCGCACGCGCACGCGCGCACACACACACACAAACACACCATTACAGGCTACTACCAACAGCTTACAAAGTTATACAGCTACACAACGTTTTCCCACTTTCCCTGTTGTAGCCATTGTTGACCTCTCAGTTTCTCACACACGGTAAACTCGCAGTGTTGGAACAAAACGACTTCCTCCAAGCTTGAATTCTCTCCGGACAGGTACCTACCTTATTTGAAGCTTTGGAGGACATTTTACAATCCTATTCCGGGAAGAAATCAAAATAAAAAGTGGCAGGTTAGAAGCGTTTTGTTAACCACTTGGGTGAGTGCGCCGTTTCCCTTCCAGTTGAATTGTCGCCCAGCTGCCGCCGCGCCGGGCTGCGCTGTTATTGTATTTGATCCAGGACGACGGGAAACATGTCACGAAAGTCCAAAGTTCGCTATCTTATCTTCGCTGCCTGGGACGCTAACGTCAGTCCAGTCAGGAATCGAGTCATGGAAGAAACTCGACTTTTTTAAAAATAAAAAAAAAGGGCATATAAGACCACCTTGCTTTGATATTTCGTTGCTAACCTCTGGATGAAAAGTTGGGCAGAGTAGGCATCAGTCGGACGGCGTACTGCAATGGCAGGCTGAGAAAACCTCTCCCTGCTCGGCTCCGTGAGCAACGGCCGTGTCGTGCCTGTGCGGAGCGGACCATTGCACGCGTGGAGGGGTGCAAGGCTCTGGAAAAACGGGGACATTGTCCATTTACCCACAAAAGTCTCCCATAATGAGTATTTCCGGCGTGCCTCAACGTGACTATATATTGCTACTGTATCATTTTGCTTAATTCCTGTTTTATGTATTGTCATCACGGCAAAAGCAAAGTGTCCACCCCTGTTATCCTGTGAAATAAACAGTCCGGGATACAATAAGTAGAAGCGACGCCGCTGTCCCTGCTGATGCTGAATGCTCACTTTCCCTGTGTGATGGTGGTCAGCGTTACACAAGGACTACACTAGCCTTTAAAATGTCAAGATTGGGGGGGAAATCACAGCCTGTATTTTGTTAAAAACAACTTTGATAAGCCTCTGTCAAATTCAGCACAAATCTGTGTAAAAAAAAAAAAAAAAGGCCACATGAAGCCTGGCCTGAGAACAACACAGCAGAATATGTGAGCAGAATATTTGAAAAGTTGGTTGCATAGGAAATGGCCGAAACTATTTCTCTCCTCTGCGTTTCCGTGCTTTGTTTTGATGTGGTGCATCTGGTAGATTACACAATGAGTCAATAAACTAAACAGAGCCCTTATTTGAAAGCGTTTCTCAGCACAGACAAATTGGCAGTGTTTGCGGTTGATAAGTCACCTCACAGGAAACCACAAATGCCATTCAGTTAAGTCCCTACGACTTCCTAAACCAGACCCCACCCACAGGATGTAACAATCTCAGCTTGTACTGTTTCACAGTTTACGTCTGTTTCCAGCAAACAATATACGGTATGCGAAATTAAAGTGGGCCACGGGAGAAATGCAAAACGATGATGGCATTATGAAGGTTTCAGTGTTCACTGTTACAGCACATGTGATTGGAAGCATGTGAACACAGAGGCCGACCATATCTTTTCCAAACAAACTGAGCAATCACATTCCCCCAGTCTAGCTCTTCTAATCTCTACTTCCTGTGTGTGCGCAGAGGAGGAGGGCTTGGAGGCAGTGTAGGTGGTCTAAGGGGTTAAATCCCACCAGACATAATCCTTCAAGGCTAAAATACCGCCAGTCAGGAGTAGCAGACATGTCTTGAAGGTTTCGAGCACAGGATGACCTCCAGAACGGCCAGGTCATGCAGAGAAGAGGATCAAGACAGATGAACAACTCTAAAACCTGCAGCCATACTTCAGCCAGGGAAACACATACTTATTTCTAAAGTACATCTGAAGAAGACATTGACTGGGATTGACTGTTTTCACCACAAGAGTTCACCAAAATCTGTTGAAAAGGAAAACGCATATACAAAACAAGACACAACAATGTTAAACATGCCCCAAGGATGCTACATACTAGTATTGATGCAAGTCGCTCACTCCTTCTGAAGCTCCTCAGGCGCCTGTCAGGATCGATCAGCGCGGACAGCAGGATATTTAACATGATCTCTTAGGTGTGAATTAGCAAAGATGTGCAATGAAAATAACCAAACTTGAGCTAGAAAATATTGCTATCACCTTTAAAACTGACAATAAACAGAAGCTTTTCCTCTGCCGCTTGCTTCTCACTCTCATCCACACCTGTGACGGTACCTCAGATGGTCTGACAGAGAGGAGCAAGACATTAGTGACACTCCAGTGTGATCAAAGCTATCTTTGTCCTCTATGCTTGCATCCCTTTTCCCATCTCTGTCTCTCCCCTTCTCTCTCTCTCTCTCTCTCTCTCACACACACACACACACACACACACACACACACACACACACACACACACACACACACACACACACACACACACACACACACACACACACACACACACACACACACA
>JAVQJF010084245.1:0-13293 GCA_036023855.1 Gadopsis marmoratus | reverse complement strand
CCGCGTCTCGCCATGTCTCACCACGCCACGTCTTGTCATGTTCCGTCACGGAACATCACGAAAAGTAACGTCACACTGGTTGTGGTAACTGACAGGTCTGTATTCATCACCTTAACTCTTGAAAAACAATAAATAATAGTAAATATTTTTCTGGGTTACGTGTACGTGCAGAATCTGTTCCTGTAACTCAGAGAGTCGTTTTCGTCTCGCCGCACTTTTCAACCTCTTTAATTTCCTTCTTTTTTTTTGGTGCCCTGAGAAAGCGAACGAGTGAAGGATCGCTCTGCTTCCACCCAGCTGTCTGAATAATTTCCTAATGGCCCTGCGGCTGATAGCCAATCAGGGATGGTTCACAACGCCGTGTGACAGGAAATTCAATTAGGCTGGGGTTTTTTTGCTTCAGTTTTACTCTCCCTGACTCTCTCTCTTTTTCTGCCATGCCTTCCCTTTGTCTCTCGCTCTCTCTTTATCTCATGCTTCCTCTCGTTCTTTTCCTCTCTCTGGCTTCCTCTCTTTTCTCTCTCTCTCAGTCTGTTTCCTGGATCTGTCATGGGAGAGTGAAAGAGTAGCTCCGGGCGTCGTATGTCATCCAGGAATATAGAAAAATAAAAATGGCTGCTCTTTTTTTTCTCCACGAAAGGAAAACTGAAATCACAGGCTTCATGTCCTGCAGTGGAGATTCTCTAAATGGACAAAAATCCTTTTTCCTGCCTTCATTCCTGTTTGTCCTTGAAGGGTGACTTTGACCGTGAGCCACTTAACGGTTTATTTCAGAGTTTTTACTGTACTAAAGGGACAATCGATACTGCAGAGCCATTTAATATCCAGCTGACTGTGTTGGACGTGGACTTGTCCATGTGCACAGCTAAAGTAAATTCCCAATCACAGCCATTTCTGTCAGCAGGACAAAATCATCCCAGAGCAATTTTTTAAACATTGAACTTCAGTAAATCATCCAGGGTTGTATCATTTCTCCCCTCAGAGGTCCCTAAAGTTACACATGCTTGCTGATCGATCAAACCTCAGTACCTGACTGGGAACGTGATGTTCTGACTACATGGTTGTATGTCCACTGTTGGTGGTTGCTAACTTACGATTACCCAAAACGTCCAAGACTTAACAGAAACATTATGTGGATCAAATGATAAATCCTAAAAAGTAATTGGCAGATTACTCAATACTAAAATTCATCCATGTAATAATAATAATAATTATCTGCAGCTGTAGATATTTTAGGGGCGTTAATAGTGGACACAATGGAATGGTGTAGACTATGGTTAAACTCCTGTAAATCCAACACAAACCTTCCATGTTTCTGTACCAAATCTGAAATGGATGTCCATCAGAAAAGTGTACCTTTTTATTAAGAAGTTGCTAAGGTGTTCAGGCTAGTTTCAATCAAGTTGCATACAAGAATACAACAAATACAAAGTATTAAAGTTTGAACCATTTAATAAAACATTTGAAGGGTGAATGCAGTTGTACATTATCTGGCTGGTCCTCTCCGTGTTACAGGTGGATGCCAGCGCATGTTACAGGATGAACCCACTCGCTGCCCTCAGCATCGACCGCAACGCTCTGGTGGGGGAAAACTATCGCCCCCATGAAGGAATTTTCTATCCCGGCATCCATCTTCTCTCTGCTGAAAAGCCCCAGGAGGCTGGCACATCTCTCCCACTGGGCTATGACCTCCTGTACAAACCAGATGTAACCCTGTTGGATGGCCAGAAATCTGCAAATGGATATGTTGGACTTTATAAAAGCCCACCGCCGGGGTTTCAGAAACCACTGATTGTCCCTGGAGGTGATGCGCTGGGGCTGGACCGCCGCATTCGACCCAATGACAAGCAGTCAGAACTGGGCCTGAATGGTGCCGGCAGCTTCCTGAGATTGCCCTGGATGAGCCCTTATTTTGATGCAACAATGTATCCCTTCCTGGACATGGCATACAAGGCCTCCTTCCTGTCCCAGCCATCACCCTTCATTCATCAGCAGCTGGCCTACCAATCTCTGTGTGCCGCTGGTGCAGGAAGCAGTACATCTGGGGAAGACCGACTTTTCTACCTGCCTCATTATGCCCCTGCTCATCTCTCCTCCCCACTGGGCCCTACAATCAGGATCCCTACAGCCACTCCAGCTCCTGCTCACCTTTCACCTGTGCCCCACTGCCAGGACAAGTCCGTACAGGACCTTGAACCTCAAGTACATCAGGAAAACTCTGCCTTCAGCACCAGTTCACAGATCCACCAGGAGCCCCAGCCTCAAGCTGTCCACCATACTGAGCGACAACATGGCAGCAATAGCAGTGGCGCAAAGTCCAGTAAACCCACTTCCACCAAGAACACCCGTAGCAGCAGCGGTGGTGGAAGTAGTGGTGCGCCTGTTAACAGTTCAGCTAGCACTGCTGCCTTAGAGTCACCTCCAGTTACCCGTCCTCCATGCTCAGTTCCCCCACCCCAACCTAGCAACACCACTACAGACCTCCAGAAGTCACTTTACAGAAGCACCTCCTCATCCTCAACCTCACTTTCAGTGTCTCACCCCTTTTACACTGGCAGCCTGAGCTCTGAGCGCCGCTCTCCAACGCACTCGGGCAGCAACCAACCCAAAGATGCCAGCTCAGACCGCTGTAGTGCAGAGACGTGCGTATCACCTGCAACAACATCACTGGACAGAGCTGTTCCTCAAAAGCCAGCCAAAAACCCTAGGGAAAAACCATTGGATCTGTCTGCCAAAGAGGTGGAAGGATTCTCAGATGGATTCCCATCCAAATTAGAGGCCCTGGCCAAGCTCGGGTATTTACCACCATCTTGTTACGGACTGCTAGCCAGTCATGACCAGCATCAAAAGGACGGTCTACCCCCACCTGTTAGCACGTCAGCAAAGACTCCAGATCGTCCTGAAATGATCAGCACTGTGCCCTCCCCCTGGGTTGTTTCAGGTTCTTCTCCAGCTATCAGCTCTGACTACAGAGGCTCCCAAATTATGAAAATCAATAGTGTAGACAATATTCCTCATCATCCACAGCCTCAAAGCTCACCTGGCTCCATGACAATTGAGGTAACCAGCACTGCCAGCCCCGCCTCAGGGGGAAGACCCTCTGCATCATCTCCTTCCCCAAAGTCCAAAGTTGAAAGGTCACAAGTCCCCCCTACTGATTTGGAGAAAGTCCATCCAAACAGTAAAGGAGAAACTCGTACATGCCCTGGAAAACAGAGCATAACTCCTGGTAAGCCAGAGACTCAAGAGATCCAGCCTCATCAAGAGCAGCAACAGCAGTCTCGTGTGGAAAATGGAAACTCCTCCAGTCAAGTCTATGGTGACTCCTACCTCCCTCCCGGCTTAGGTTACACTAACCGCTACATCCCATACGCAGTTGCTGAGAATATGTCCTTACAATGCATGACCATACCAGGCAAAGGGCCCATCTATCCCCATGCAGTCTTGCTTGGCAGCAGCAGCTTTTTCCCACCTCGCATTGCACCAAAACATGGCCTTCAATATGGAGTACATCCAAACCAAGGTGAATTCATGACATACCAGAATTCCCGGGGGATGGCCTCTTCACCTGTTTCCTCCCACCCAGGTCTTGACCGTCTAGAGACCCAGGATAAAACCTGGAATACAGAACCATACAGTAACCAGAAAAGGCTGGATGCTGAAAGCTCCCAAAAGAGTGATAATGAGAGAGTCAAGTCCACAAACCAAACCATGAAGGCTCCAGGAAACAGTCTCACTTCTGCCAGAGATGATGTAGTTTGTATTGAACTGGTGCATGATGAGGCAGATGATGAATTCTCCACCAACAAGCACAGCTTGTCTACCATAAGAGAAGAATCCTCCAAGCACGGCAGCAGTGGCTGTAACCACAATCAAGAAAGAGAGCAATGGCCTCTAAAAGCCCTCCCTCCCAGCCAGGCTGCAGAGCAGAGACGAGGCTTACTACCCCACTCCTCCCAGCAACAACCCCCTCATCACAACTCTTCTTCACCCATTCCTCCCAGTGAAGACATCCCAGAAGAGGAGGAGCCACTTAGTCCGTTCCCAGACATCCCAGAGGAGCAGACGATGCGCTGTGCCCGAACTTCCCCACAGCAGTTTTCTAGAAAATGTAAACTTGGAGCCTGTGGTGGTGCTGGGGATATGATGGGGGGTGTCAGCAGTGGTAGGAGTCATGGTGTTGATGGGAAGAGTGCTATTGACAAAACTAAGTCAGAGGCCTCTGCCTCAGTTAACCCTGAGCACAGCCCTTCCAGAACCTCTGCCAACATCATAGGAGCAGTGTGTACAGTCAACAGCCCAAAGAGTCCAGTTTATGGGGGCAACTGTCATTCAGACAGTCCAGTTTGCAGCAGTAAGGGACCGGCATGTAGAGATTTCAGTCCCCAGGTCCCAGCATGCAAGAGTTTTAATCCTAGGGCTCCAGCTGGAGCTATGAACAGCAGGGCTCCACTGTGTGTTAACCTCAACACAAGAAGTCCTACACAAAACAGTGGAGGTGTAAACAATCCAAGTTCAGTCAACAGACATTTTGTGGGTCCATGTTGCAGAAATCTGACTCTGAGAGCTCCAACCTCTGAACCCAGACCTTTCAGCAGTCCAACTCATGGAAATGGAAACCGTGTGACTCCAAATGGCAGGACCAATCCCAGATTTACAAATTGTGAAAACCGCAATGCTGCGCGCCCACTTTGCAGAAGCATCAGTCCCAGGGCTCCTGCATGTGGAAAGAATGGTTTTAGTTGTTCAAAATCTGGAAATAACAATCCCAGGGTCCCCACGTATGGAAACGATTTCCCTTGGGGTCCAACCTGTCGGCACCTTTTACCTGCCAACCCTATCAATGGAGGCTTTAACTTGATGCCTGCAGAGCTGACTCCAGAACCGCCACTTAACAAAGGCCTTTCCTCCAATGAGACCGAGCCCAGGAGAGAGCCACCAAACTCTGGACTCACCACTGCCAGCTATGGAGATGGGAAGAAAGACATCCTGGACAGCATGGATCCCCTGGCAGACGACGACGACGAGGACCCTGGCTGCAGCAAGAGCCGGCGCGCCGGCCTCACCAAACGCATTGCCAACTCAACCGGCTATGTGGGCGACCGGATAAAATGCGTAACCACTGAGCTTTACGCCGACTCCAGCAAGCTGAGCAGAGAGCAGAGAGCACTGCAGGTAAGAGTCATCCCTTCATTAGTCGATGAAACGGTGTAGTCTGGGAAAATGTGATTGTCACTGGTGGTCTGGAGTTTAATCACTGCACCACTGCTGCCTGTTTGGGTTTGTTTTCTGATACTGATTTCTCTGCTTACTGTTCATTAAGACAATTTATCTCGCACTCACTGAGAGGAAACAGGCCTGCCCTTCACTGTGGTTAATTCTACTGTACAGTTCTGTGTTTTACCCAAGTAAAGCTATTTTAAACCAGGGAATCCCACTTTGCATTGTATAACTGCTGCAAGTTTTTATCTTTAACGCAAAAAAATTGCAAACGTATAAATCTGCATGCAGGGAAATACACAGAGGTCTCATACAATAATATGAAACGTACAAAATAATGTTGTATTCATCGGAAAGTATTCCTGAGCTGTTTTGCTGTGTCATTCATATGTTTTATGGGTTAACATGAAGGTTACAGCTTCAGATGTCGTTGGCTTGTTGTGGACGACGTGTTTGAATCCGGTAGATGTAGTAAAGAAACGATCAGGTATCAGAAGCTGTGCCTCCTCCTCCTCCTCTCCTTTTTTGGGATGTGCTGAGGTCGAGTTAGGATAACACACCGGCTGTATGTTTGTGGCTCCAGGCAACTGACATCCTGCTGTTTTACCCAAAAACTGAAGAAAATGGAGGCGGAGAGGAAAACTGTCTTTATATTTTCCTTTTCCTTAAATCTGTCTCAGCATCAGTTATTTTTCTTTCTCTTCCTCTCTATTCGTCACTTGATCTTGCTTCTTGTTATTCCTCCTTTTCGTTCATTCTCTTCACCTCCTCATTCCCTCGAGATCCCTCCTTCAACTCAAATTAAATCTCTCCATCCTCCCCTCCCTATTTATCCTCCTCTCCCATCCCTCGGCAGATGGAGGAGGAAGGAAAGTGGTACTTTTAATGAAATCTTCCCCTTCCTCCTCCTCTTTTCCCCTCCTCTTCCTCCTCCTTGGCGGCCAGAGAAGCCTCCACTAAACACAGAAAGTGAGAGCTTTGGCTTGTGTTTTCCTAATGGAGGCTGGTTTGCATTGAAGCAAGAATAAATGAATGATGAACCACATTTCCCATCAAAGAGCTCCTCGCTCCTCTTTGTGAGAACAATTGGACCAAAATGATTCCTTCTGTTTTCGGCTGAGTGACAGTGAACACAAACCAAAAACCAGAACTGTCAACTGTAAACACTTTTTGTCTGAATGTGAGAATCACAATGTAACTTAAGATGCTTTGAGTTGCGTTATGGGAAATGTAGTTTTTGTTGGAGTTTGACCCATACTAGTGACAAAGTCAGGTTATCTTGACCTCTGATGTTGCAAGCACTAAAAGGAGTTGAAGTGTTAGTTGAAATGAAGGTTAAAGTGTCATTTCAAGCAAAAGTACTAAAAGGAGTGGAAGTGGCCAATCAGAAAGTAGAAACAAGCAACAGAAAGAAATGTAAGTGTTGATGACAAACAGTGACTTTTTGGTCGAACATTGTGTAAAATTAGTTTTACATTTGGTTCTGGGAGTCAAATATGAAAGGTAGTTAGGAGCCAAAGTACTTTTCCATGTTTGTTTGTGAGACAGCAGATATTAATTTCCTTTATCACATTGAAAATATGAACTGTCTTGTATGTGAACCCTCTGCCTCCTCTCAGAGGACAGGAAGCGGCGCTGTCAGGACGGTTATTCCCTCTGGAAGGCTGTTTGCTCGGTCGTGGCTCCTGAAGGGTGGTGGTGGTGGAGGCTGTTACCACTCAAACTAACTCACATTTCGCTCCTACGCCCTTGGGTGCTGCCGGCTCTGGGCGGAGGCGTTGGATGGATTTGTAGCTCGTTTCACGGGCCATTAATTTTTAAAATGGGTTTGTGGTCGGGGCAGAGTGAGGTGAGCGAGAAATACTGGCCTGTCAGGCAGCGCACAGGGGGCGGTTACCAACGGTTACTAGTGGTTACCAACGGTTACGAGGTTTGGTTTGGTTCATCTGAGTGTAGGATGAACATCCTGGATATTCAGCGACTCTTCACCAGAGAAAATGTCTGAGTTAAACATAAAATCCAAAAGTATCGTACCTTTAATGTCTGCATGGGAATAATAGATGAAGTTGAAACAGTGAAAGAAGTTGAAGTGACGGGGAAAAGAACACACGAGGCAAATGATGTTTAAACACTGACAACAATTGAAGTGGCAGTTGGAATTAAAGCAGTCAGGTTGGTTCAAAGTGTCAGGTGAAGTGAAAGTGCCTAACATTTGATGAAGTTGTTGTTCTGAGCGATGTTTAAATGACAGGTGAAACAAGAGCTGAAAGAAATTGAAGTGTCAGAAATGAAAGTACCAAAGAAGTTGAAGTGTCTTTTTGACATGTTGGGTAAACCAGACCGGTCAAACTTGACCGGGGACACCAAAGTAAGGGGGAGAAACGAACACAATGCAAGTGTTAAAGTGAAAGTGCAGCAAATAATTGAAAAACCAGTTGATGTTAAGATGTCAGTTGATGTGTAGCTTTACGTTTAAGCAATGAAAGGAATTGAAAGACAACTGAAATGTTTTCTTCTGTCTGATGTTGTATTTTTCCTGTTTATCTCAGCGAGCAATGCTGCGTTTCTCCGAGCTGGAGCTGAAGGAGAAAGATGGAGGAGAAGAAGAGGGAGAGGAAGGACGGATGACAGGCGCAGCAGTGGCGGCGGGGGAGACGGAGCTGGCAGATGTCCAGCTGGGAGACGGAGGGAGGGAAGAAGAAAAGGACGAGGAGGAGGAGGGGAGGAAAAAAGAGGGAGGAGGAGGAGGGTGGGAGGAGGAGGAGGGGAGGAAGAAAGAGGGAGGAGGAGGAGGGTGGGGGCAATGCCAGCACAGTGAGCGGAGGCGAGGAGGAGGAAGAACTCCCTCAGCTGCCGCCACCGAGGCACCGAGAGGTAAGAGGATTTCCAGAGAGCTCTGCAGGATGATGTGCACACACACATTACACACTACACAAACACACACACACACACTACACACACAAACACCACAAATACACTCACTACACACTACACACACACACTCACACACACATTACACACTACACAAACACACACACACACACACTACACTATACACACACACACTCACAACACACTACACACACACACTACACACACACTCACACACACATTACACACTACACTATACACACACACACACTCACAACACACTACACACTCACTACACACTACACACACACACTACACACACACTCACACACACATTTAAAAACACAAACTCAGCTGTGTTTTCTTGTCACATCCACAAGTTTAAAACAAGTTTTCAGGATTTTTTGTGCGTTTTTTGTCATCAGTTAAAATTAGCACTGGAAGTATGGAAGTTAATTAATGACAAAACATTGTCACGCTAATTAAAATTTGTGTGAGTGCAAGTTGACGGGAAATCCACCGCCAATGTGTTTTTAAAGCAGCCCATGTTGTGGAGTCATGAAGTGCAGTGATAACACCTCAGACCTAAATGCAAATTTAAATATTTTAAACGTTCGTGTTCGCCCTACTTCCTACCACTCAGGGAAAATTCATGTCAAATTGCTCCACCTGAGCGTTTAGTAGCTTATATCGAAAACACAATTCTTAATTTAAAAGACATGTGATGTTGTGACAGGAACCAAACATTTAACATGTGAAAACATCACACAAACACAGAACAAGAACAAATAGAATAATCTTAAAATAAATTGTGTATTTCTGTCCGTCTGTAGGAAGCTTTTAGCCCGCTGAAGGTTCACGTCAGCAGGGTGTCGTAGGCATTCTGTTATTGACAATATATTTCCTATAAGTAGAGGCCAGAGGAGGCATTTAAAGGAGAATGCAACAGGACCTAATATAGATCCCTGTGGTGCTCCCACACAGGTGGTCTTTATTTCGGTTGATTAGTGCTGCGAGTCCAGACGGTTTGCTTCACCTGTTTGATGATCTTGCGTCACTTAACTTTCGGAATAACTGTCCCTTATTATTTTTGTCTTTGTTCCTGTAGGTTTCCATTCACCTGGCCCTCACAGCCGCTTCCCTGTGCCGCCGTTGTGCCGCCGCGCTGACGGCCTCCCTGTCCTCCGAGAGAAGGACGACGGTTCAGCAGAGGAGCAGAAGAAGAACGCAAGTGAAGGGGGAGGTCTGCAGGAGGAGGAGAGGAGTTCAGTCTGTCAGCCACAACAACAGCAAAGGTTTCTGTCCACAGCCAGAAGCCTGTTTCAGGGAAACGCCTCCACGCCGGGACTCGGAGGTTCGAATCTCAGCGTGGCGATAAACCGGAGGCGTATCTTCAGTCTGGAGCCTTTCCACCAGAGCAGCATCATCAGCAGTCGGCTAAAGAGAGGGAGGGAGGAGGAGAGGGAGGAAGAGGAGGAGGACGAGGACCGGGCGGGAAACCACAACAACAAGTTAACCAGCGGTACGAGTTTCCCTGCTGGGGTTCAGATTACAGACATTATTATACATTTTACTTATAACGTCGTCACTGGTGCTCTGTTCAGTTCCTGATTGCTCAGTGGCTGTTTTCCTTCGCAGACTCAACCCTGGAGGACGTGAAGAAGCTGAAGGTCTGCATCGAGCTGAACGGCCTTCGACTCAACAAGCCCCGCCTCCCCAGGGACCTCAGCCAATGGCTGCCCTCTGGCCAGAGGTCAGCGGAGGTCGACAGGAAGTTCAGGATGGATGTCCCAGCTGCCAGGGGGAGGTCAGAGGTCAACGGAGGCTGGTGCGACCATATGTTTCTGAGGAGGGACGACCCGAGAGGTAAAACCAACAAAGTACTCAGTATTCTTTATTGTTGTTTGTTTTTATTTGATATAGTTTAAATTCTTTATTTACTCTGTTTATCTGAACGTTTATCTTACTTTGCTTTTTTATGTTTTTATAATATTTAATAACGTATTAGGTCACAATCTTTTTAATTATAATATCTTGGTTTATTTCTAATGTAGTTTAAGGATAAACCCCTTGAGACGCACCGCCTTGTTCTCAAGAGAAACATTTTAAACAGACAAATTATTTATCCTTACAAAGTGCTTCACAGGATTGAACATTAGGCAAATAAAATCAGATTAAAATTAACAATAATATGAACTAGTGTTCTTCTTTAGCATTCGTCGTGCTCATCTGTAGTGAAGCTCTTATTGTGAAGGTGGCAGCGGTGCGTTCAGGAACTGTTTCTGCTGCTAGTCCTCATCTTCGCCGTCATCACTTCTCTTCAACCTCCTCTTCATCTCCTCCTCGTCTTCGTCTTCACATGTTCCCGTTAGGAAGTCGCTTCACTCAAACGGAATAAATCCAAAGTCATATCAGAATCAGGAGTTTTCAAGTAAATAAAAAGATGTGCAGTCTATATTCTGCAGCCAGGGGGCCAGTTAATAACCAAACATGTTGATCAGATATCTTGTGCTGCTGCCAGACAGGAACGCTGCACTGAAGCTAGCATCTTTTTGACTCGTGATGGCACCTGATGTTAGCTCCTGATGTTAGCATCCTGCAGCTGTTAATTTGGCAAATTAAACACAGTTTTGGTGTGAGGCATCAAAATAAAGTCCAATTCATCCGTTCAGTTTTCATCGTCAGCCTCGCAGCCCAGCGTAGGCAAAGGGGAGAAGTTCAGCCCAGCTGTACGTGAACAGATCGCTGATAGGCTAATATACAGCTTTAACAGCCAAGGGACATTATTGAACATTTATCAATTAGTATAAAGAAAAAACTCCCAGTGTGAATTAGAAAATGGTCGGCGGGCCAAGGGCCAGAAGTTGAGTGTCACTGCTGTAGTATAAAGATGTGATTAACACCAAGAGTGTAAATGTGATGAGAGAAAAGAATGAGCTGATCAGAATCAAACGTTCACAGCAGGTTGGAACATGCTGATTATATTTGGACGCTGTTTCCAGTAAAATACGTTTAACTGGTGTTTCTGAGGAGTAAAGAAGATGAGTTGAAACACGATTCTCTCCTGAACGATAAACGTTCAGCAGTTTCTCTGTTTTCCGGCTCTCAAGACAAAGTTTGCACTCTGATCGTCACGACTGCGAGCTTTTACTCGTGACCTCACGATAAACTGCGTCGCACCTGAACGCACCGTTAGACCGGTGGGGGGGCGTGGCCAGGAATCCAAGGCAACGATGATGTTGCACGTGAAAAAACAATAAAGCTGCAGTTTGATGATTAGAGGATTACTGCGACACACACACTTATATGACCTGTGTGTGTGTGTGTGTGTGTGTGTGTGTGTGTGTGTGTGTGTGTGTGTGTGTGTGTGTGTGTGTGTCACAGTAATCCTCCACACACACAGCTTCATTATGTGCTGTGTGTTAATCCGGTGTGTAGTTGTGCAACACATCTGTGTGTGTGTGTGCTTATAAATAATTCAGCAGATGTGTGTGTGTGTGTGTCGCTGCATTTAAACATTTCTCTGGTTTTGTGTGTTTCCTGCGATGGAAAACAGAAAACTCTCCCCCCCTCTCTCTCTCTGCCCTCCCCCATTATCTGCTCCCTCGTTCGCCCGCTCGCTCGCTGCTCCACTCAGGCGAGGAGGCTGTTTCTTTGTTCCTCTCTCTCTTCCTGTCTCTTATTATCTAACTCGCCCCCCCGCTGAAGGACAGGCAGCAGCTCATTTGTTGCCGAGGAGGAAAGTTGTGCACGTACATGCACACACACACACACACAGAAGAAGAGGATGATGATGATGAAGGAGTGAAAGCTGCACGAAAAGTTTAATATCACGGGTTTTAAGTTGAAAATCTGGAAGCAAAATTATATTAAACTTCATTACTTACATTTGTGCCAAAGACCTCCTTCTTCTCTCCTCCTCTTCCTCCTCCTGAAATATGCGTCATCGTTCATGTTCCCCTCGGGATGAACTGTAATAACTCTTGACGTTTCCTGTAGTGCCACCATCAGGTCAACATGTTAATGTATCCAAACACCTGCAGAACTCAGCTGCAGCTCCCATCAGCCTCAGCTGCACTATGTGTTTACTGCTAACTAGCTAATGTTAGCATGCTAACGTGCTAAGCTAAGATGGTGAACGTTAGCCTCGCAGAGCTGCTAGCATGGCTGGAGACAGAAATAGTGTATTAGGGCTGAAAACAGGAAGTACTGACTTCTTCTTTCTTCCAGTTTTCTGCGTGGCCCCGCCCTCCTCTCACGCCCATCTCCCACGGCAACCGTGCAGCCCCGCCCCCCGGCAACCCTCCCCTGCATCCTTTGCATCCCTCGCCTCCTCCCGCCTCCAGGACAAGCATCAGAAGCTGAGGGAGAGCCGCAGGGTCACCACTTTCCTCCCTTCCTTGCCTCCTCTTCCTCCCACCTCCTCTTCCTCACCTGACCCCCATCCCTTCCGCTGCCATGACGACGACCTCGACAAGCCGAAGGGCAAGCGCCTCTGCAAGATGAAGCACACAGGAGGAGAGATGGCGAGAGACGGGGGAGGGAGTGACGACGAGGAGAAGAGTGGACAGGTGAGTGAGGAGCGCTTGTTTTTCGTTGTTTGATCTTGTGACTGTGATTCACGTCAGGAGGAAAGTTTCCGGCTGGGCATCTGAAGGATAAACCAGCAGTGAGGTTTGGCGCGTGCAGGTGCAAAGGTTGTCAAAGAATTAGTTTGACGGTCCGAACCCCAAACTCTCTCTCTTTCATCAAGAACCAAAATAATCATCTTCAGCTGAATTACAGTTTAATTCATCGTGTGAAAAAATCAGATGCTGCCGTAAAGCAACAAACGGGTCTAAAGCAGCAGCGATGAGACGAGTCGGAGTAAATGAACGTCCTGAGACTGAACTGTGACCCGCAGGTTTGATCCCCGACCTGGAGAAATGTACACAACACACACAAACATGAAAGTCCGGAAACACCGCCGACGGTTTTAGACACAAAACAAATATTTCAGCAACCAGATGAAAACTGTTGTTTTCTGTGAAACGGACAGATCACGTCTTGTGTTTTTCCTTCTTCCTCTCCGTTAATCGCTGCAATTATCGTCCTGATTGGAGCTCGCTGGGAAAACTCAGCAGGGACTGTGTGTGTGTGTGTGTGTGTGTGTGTGTGTGTGTGTGTGTGTGTGTGTGTGTGTGTGTGTGTGTGTGTGTGTGT
>JAVQJF010084192.1:0-13556 GCA_036023855.1 Gadopsis marmoratus | reverse complement strand
GTGACTGGAGTCCTGTGCTGAGTTGTATTTGTTGCTTCCTGTCTGCGTTCGTGTCTCATCGCTCGTGTTTCTCTGCAGGTGAAGACAAACCAGCTGCTGAAGCCTGATGCTTCTACAACTTTATTGTTCATCGCTGTGGGACAGAACAGCATGAAGACTCGTCACCTCCGTTTCTGACATCAGGCCTCAAAAACATCTGTTTGTTCTTTACTGTCAAACCGGAAACATGTTGGAATCAGATATTTTTGAATTCATGTACCGAAACTCGTGAAACATATTTGAACTTATTTACTCAAAAAGGATTTTAAGTCAATACAGTAAAAGTTTTCCTCCAACATCAGTAACTTGTGTTTCTCTGCGTCTTCAGAAGAGAACTTCCTGTCACGTCACATGGTCTTCATCAGCACATGGAGTTTGTTGCCATGGCAACAGATGTTGGCGCTGCTACATTTCTGTCTGAGCAGGTTATTGCTGTCACATGTTGTTTGTGCTTCTGTGAAGTCGTTTATCTTCAATCAGCTGGTTTGTTCTGAAACAGCAAACTGTTGATTGACAGGATGATTTGATTGATGTCTGATTGACAGATGAAAGATTTATCTGCTGAAGATTAAAGGTTAAAGAGAGAAGAAATAACTTTAATCAACTTGTTTCATTCATGGTTTCCACTTTTACAAATTCAACAGTTTCTCCACCGGGTGGCGCTGCTGCTCCAATTATTCTGTTTATTTCTGTTGTGAAAAGACAAAAAGTACATTTTTCTATATTTAAAGTTATTCATTTAATTTTAAATAAAACTATTAACGGACACATTTATTAATTACTGACCTTTGAGTTTTTACAGAATCATTTTAGATATTATGTTATTATTATTGTTATTATATTATGTACTCAGATCAGAGTAAGTGTTACCATCAACATGTACTTAAAGTATGAATATATTTGTTTTTGCTCCTTTATACTTCTACTACATCTCAGAGGGAAATGTTGTTGTACTTTGTACAGATATAATAAACTAATAAATGATGACGTAATGTTGTCAGTTAAGATAAAACTTTATTGATCCCGGAAATAAATGACAACCCAACCAGCTCCACCTTTAGAGTGACGAACACGTGACCGCATCAGTAATATCATATATTAATAAGTACTTTTACTTTGGGTACTTTAACTATATTTGATGCTGATACTTTCACCAACATTTTAAAGGCAGGACTTTACTTGTAACAGAGTGTTTCTTGTAGTTTTACTTCCTTGGCTGAAACAAAAAGCTAATTTTAACGCGAATAAAACCCTTTTTTTAAATTGATATTTGTGAATAAATTAATTTAACTGTATAAATGATTAGAACTGTGTCCAGATAAAGTGACGAACAGCTGATGCTTCGGTTCCGTTTCTGACTCAGTCGGCGGAGAAACGAAAGTGAAAGTCTGCGGGTCAGTCTGTCTGTCTGTCTGTCTGTCTGTCTGTCTGCGTCAGTCTGTCTGCGTCAGTCTGTCTGTCAGTCGGTCAGTCTGTCTGTCTGAGTCTCTCTGCGTCAGTCTGTCGGTGGCTTCAGGACCGGACGGCAGCATGGACGGACCCTGGTGTCCGCCGGTGACCGTGGAGGGGGACTGGACCCCGACTCAGACCAGAACCGTGAAGAACAAACTGCAGCTGTACTTCCAGAGCCGGAGGAGGTCCAGCGGGGGGGACTGCCGCGTGGAGGCCGAGCCCGGAGCCCCGAGAGCCGCAGTGATCTTCCGCTCAGCGCAGGGTGACGTTCTGTTCGTTAGCGTGTCAAACCGGAAACTAGAGACTTTGTGTTTATTAACGTGTCAAACCGGAAACTGAGACAGCGAGTTTAACTTCACGTCGTGAAGGTTTAGATTCTTTTGACTTATTTAGCCTCCAAAAGTTCATTAATAACCTCCCAGCATGCACCGCGCCTCTCCAGCTGTCACACCTGTTGTTGTTGTTGATGACGTGTCTGATCCTTCTGAAACGGTGTAAATAAAGTCACGTGGTTTGATCCAGTGAAACTTTATTCAAAGCAAAACTTTTTGTAAATTCGCTGATTGTTTGGTTCCTGAGCTGCAGCAGATTATTGATGTCTGTCGGTTAAACGTGAAGCTACAGCCTGATAGCTTAGCTTAGCATAAGCTAACATCTACAGTGTGATCATTCACCAACAGCAGAATAATAACTTCTGGGTCAACGTCGAACAAAGATGAACTCTGACCTCCGAAACAGGAAGCAGTTGTTCAGCAGACGTGAAACAGACGCAGCGGGACTTCGTGTCATGTGACCTCACGTTAGCTCTTAGCGAGAGCGAGAATCATGTTTCCCAAAATGTGAAACGTAGACTGTAAGAGTTGTCTGTTGGCGTCTGCTGTGATTGCAGTGAGGGAGCGAGTCCTCGCCAGGCGAAACCA
Source organism: Gadopsis marmoratus (assembly GCA_036023855.1). Classification (NCBI taxonomy): domain Eukaryota; kingdom Metazoa; phylum Chordata; class Actinopteri; order Centrarchiformes; family Percichthyidae; genus Gadopsis; species Gadopsis marmoratus. The sequence continues at coordinate 11,145 of JAVQJF010084192.1, read as the reverse complement.
CGAAGTCGTCCTGGACAACCGAACCGTCCAGCTACGTCTGCTTCCTGCGTCAGTAAGTAACCAACATGGCCGTCCGGCGGCTCCACCCTCTGGGACTTGTAGTTCATAACGTTTGCAGACATTCCCGCTCCCCAGAGGATGAAGCCGTCGCTGCACCTGTACCTCTGCTCTAGCGCCACCTTCAGTTCATCGGGATGTTTGATGTAATTTATTTACTCAGATTTTCACGTAGAAGAAAACAGCTGTTTGACTGATTTTAACAGTTTTTTATGGAGCATCTTAAACGTCTGAGTGTGAAAGTTCATTCTTTACTTTGCGAACAGCATTTTGACAAATTCGTCTCAACTCGAGATCCACTTTACCTGGAACCTTTGAGCCTCTCAGAGTCTTCATCAGCCAGTGGAGCCCTCAGCTGGGTCAGTCAGGCACTGCATGACGACGGCCAGATCAGCTGTATATATGAATAATATTAAAATAACTGATCAAGTAAAATGGCAGAAGATTTTACAACAGAAATAGAATAAAGTCAGTGAATAAAATTAAATAAATAAAAATTCTGGGGTTTTAATCTTATTATTTTACATTGCTTCTACTTTTCATGCCAGATTAACATTTTAATTAGATTTTTACAGATAAAGATTTAATTTGACTTTGTTGTTGATTCTGGAAACGAAGCTTTGTTGAGAAACTGTTTTATTATGTTGAGAAACTCTTTTGATAAAATAATTAAATATTCAGGCGTCGTGTGATTTGGTTTGAAGTCGGTCAGGTTTCTTCTGTGAAGTTAACTTGTTGTTCTTCTCGTGTTTTGGACTCTGTTTTAATTAATAACCTGACTGACCGGTTCGACCAATGAGGATCTGATGACGACGACAAAGTTTGACTCAGACAACAACAACATCCAGAGTTAAAGGAGCAGTTCTCTGTAGTTTCTTAACTTCTTACATGTTAAAAAGGATTGATTCATGATTATTTGTTGTAAACACTTTATCCATCTTATTAAATCTTCTGTGTAACGAGTTAATCTGATAATAACATTTTCCTTTTTCTCCTCCATAATAATAATAATAATAATAATAATAATAATAATAATAATAAAGTTTCTGCTGCTCGGACGTAGGAGGTGTGTTTGTCCGGCTTTATTTCCCCGTGAGACAGAAAAACTAAACTCTTTAAATGTCTGAACAGTTTACAGTCTCATGTAAAACACTTTTGTCCTCCGTCGTTTCATTCTGTGCGATTAAAGTTTGGTTTTTACTCCTCAGAGTCCGTCGAACAGCAACGACGTCGCAGGTAAAACTCTCTGCTTCTTCTGCTGCTGAAGTTTTTATCCTCAGTGTCCTTTTTTAACTCTTATTCATTTAAATGACCAGTCTGGTGTTAATTCTACTTTCTGGTGTTAATAGTACTACTTTTTAACTTTATTCTTATTGTCAAAACTCAAACCATCAACATGTCGTCCGTCTCACTTCCTGTCTGTGGCTCTCAGCTCTGAGCCCATTGGTTCCTGCTGACGGTGTAAATCTTTAAAACACATAGTTCCTGTAGTTTTTATCAGACTCACAGGAGGAAACTGAGCATCTGTTAGGGACTATTTTCAGCTGCGGATGAATCCACACGTGTTGCTGTAGCGAGTGTTGATGGTGATGAAGGAACAACAGTGTGACTTCAGTCAACGTTTAAGAACATTGTTCCGATCAGTTGTTGATGTGAATTTATTGATTATGTTGGACAAACTCATCATAACGTTGTTTTACAAAGTGTAAAGTGTGTTTGGTTTATTTCTGCTTCCTCTGAACGTTGTCTCCTGTGTCTCCTGTGTTTCCTGTGTTTCCTGTGTCTCCTGTGTCTCCTGTGTCTCCTGTCTCCTGTGTTTCCTGTGTCTCCTGTCTCCTGTGTCTCCTGTGCTTCCTGTGTCTCCTGTGCTTCCTGTGTTTCCTGTGTCTCCTGTGCTTCCTGTGACTCCTGTGTCTCCCGTGTCTCCTGTGCTTCCTGTGTCTCCTGTTTCCTGTGTCTCCTGTGTCTCCTGTGCTTCCTGTGTCTCCTGTGTCTCCTGTGTCTCCTGTGCTTCCTGTGTCTCCTGCGTCTCCTGCGTCTCCTGCGAGCAGATGATCCATCTGAACTGGACAAACCTGGTTGTGGTGATTCATCGAAGGCTTCAGAGACTCTGAAGGTTGAACCTGCAGAAGGAGCAGCTGCAGACAACAAGAAGGGTAAAGACAAACTGTTTAAACACAAATAATTCAGTAATAATTCAGTAAAACTTCTGTTAATGTTAAAAACTTTAGGATTCTGTTTGCATGAACGCTTTATTTTGTGTGTTCATAATAGTGGCAGTTAGAAGTTTCACTTACTTGGTTTTTCCGGAGCTTTCAGCTGCACATTACATCTTTCACCAGCAGATGCAGTTGGCTCAGTTGTCATGGAGACAGATCAACATTTCTGGAAATTAGTTTGTAATTTAATATTTTATCATATTTTATCAAACCTTTTTACTTATTAATAATCGTTGTTCACAGTTTTGTGTGATTTGGCTGCACGTTTGCATGAAAAGTACAAATAAAGTTACTATTAATAATTTAGCACAATTATACATCAGGCAGTGTTCAGCTGGAACTGTCCCAATTATCTCATTCCAGTTAATAACTAAAGAGTCTTCCAGTCACTTTGCAGCAGATCAGCTGAAAATACAAAATATGTGTCATGTTAAAGTTTTTCAATAATAACTGAATATTAAATACATATTTGTTGGGTTTAAATAGAGCCGTTTTTTCTAAGAAATTCTCTGGAAATCAGCGACTGTTTTTAAACTCAATACAACTGAACTTTCCAGGAATCTGTCAATTAAAATAAGAGGAAATAACAGACCTGTGAAATAAACCTGTCCAATGTTTCTAACATTCAAAGCTGAAACAGATAACGGTTTTCATTTGTGTCCCCTCAGAGTTCGCTCAGAGCGTCGCCGTGGTGTTGGACAACGTTGTGGACAACATGTCCGAAGACATTCTGTCCTTGGTGGTGGAGAACGTCTCGGGTTTGGACGAGAGCGACTACAGTCTGGAGATCATCTGGGAGGCCAACAGAGCCGTGATCACCTTTAACAGCCCTGCAGGTACAAGACCAGGTCCTGAGTGGTTAATAATCCCTGTCAAAGCCCCCGAAACAGTTTGACAGTCAGAGGTTTGGTTTCTTTAATGTCAGATGAAATTATCTTGGAAAACAGCGGTGAAATAAAGGCAACACGAGCAGTTCAAGTCTCTCAGGAAGCGATTAAAATTACTTTGATAATAATTTACTTGTTGATTGTAAAGTGTTTAAACTTTATGCAACATTTCATGTATTTTAGAGTTTAAATGGCAAAGTGCACTTTATTTTATTACATAGATATTTAACTCTCTTTTTTGAAAAAATTACATTTTGATGATTTGACCATTGAAAGCAGCAGATGACAAAACAAATCTCTTAGTAGCTGTTCTGCAGTATGTTGTAGGCGTAGGCTTCATTTACTCCTAACAGCAGGTGTAACTGTCCTGTTTCAGTCTTAAAGGAGTAATCTGGAGTATTTTGCAGATGCGGAGAAGTTCCTCACTGTGGGTCGGTCCGGCCAGAAGCTGCAGAGACGCGGACTGACCGCTCGGCCACTGGAGGCAGCGACGAGCGTCCGAGTGGAGAGTCTTCCTCCAACTGTGGTTAAAGGTACACTACATGTTAAGTCGGCTGGTCTGGGAGCAGAGGAGGTTCTGTGGGCTCAACAGGGGCATTAAACCTGGAGCTGCTAACATGAAATCAACATATGAGCTTCATGTCTTTATGTATTCTGAGAGACGTGTTGGTGTTCATTCAGTTCATTCTTTAGTTGAAAGTTTCTTAATTTTTAAACCCTGGTGGTTGTTTTTACTCACTTCCAGTTGTTTGCTGATGAAGTTGTTGACCTTGTTGTCGGCCTGCAGTTACATGATGATCACATTTTGTGCTTTTGGTCACTTTGTACCCTCAGCGCAGCTTTTGGTGTGTTTCAGTTCTTTAACTCTTTTAAAGTTCTCTGCCTGCAACATTTACGCTGTCGTGGTTAAAAATGATTCGTCTCCGATTCATCTCCAGAATTTTTGGAGCTGTCTTTTGAGAAGAGCTGGACTGTTCCGGAGAATGTCGTGATGATCCCGGAGGAACAGGCTGCCATCGTCTCTTTCAGAGACCCCAAAGGTTTTTCTTTCTGCTGATGTTTGTTAGTCTGTTTTAATTGAACACACCAGGTCTAGTGAAGCTGCACTAACAGATGCTGGTGAGCTCAGACACATCTTTAACACTAAAACAAAGCTAACGCCCATCTGCTGCTACACGTCTGGAGGCTGGTGTAGCAGATTTTGATACCTGGCTACAGAGAATTTCTGCCATTTAATCAGTATTAGTATTAGTGAGGTCTATCATTGATGTGAAATGTAAGAACAAGGGTGTCCACACACCTTTAGACATATTTTACCTGGAAAGAAATGTAGCATTATTTAAATATCTTGTAGCTACCAATAGAATAACCACGTACCTGACGTTTCTTTTGTATTCCCGTCATTGCTGCAGTTGTGGAAAGCATTTGCACAAAAGAAGACTTGGTGATGCGCTCCATCACTGTCAAGGTGTATCCGTACTACGAGTCCCTGGGTGTCGCCTTGTACGGCAAAGAACGGCCAAAATGGAAGATGCCCGAGCCCTTCACAGAGAAGGTTCACCACGTTGTCTGGAAATTCCTCCTGATGAAGAAACAGTTGAAAAGCATCAACGATCACATGTGTCCGTACTTCTGCAGTGTGGACTTGGATACCCCTGACGTGAAACTCAGCCCTCTCCCGAGCTTTTTGAGGCAGAAAGGTCTGACTGCAAAACACGTAGATATGTGGACGAGCACCGCCCAGGAGGCCTTCCGTCAGATGATGTCTCGGTACACGGCCTTTGACTGTCCAGTGAACGCACTCGCATGGAAAGCTGCAGAGAAAGAGGTCCGTTCGGTTGTCAGGGAAGACGCCGTCCTGGTGGTGGATGCATCCAGGGGGATTCTGACCGTGGCTGGCCAAGCTGACAATATGAAACAGATCAGGGCTCCTGTGGAGAACATTGTCCTCAAAGCCATGAGTCACATTAAACGGCAGACAGATGGTGTCTCTGAGGGAGTGGATTTGAGCCCTGCAATGTTCTACATCCTGAAGCAGGTAGGGTTGCAGAAAGCTGCACTGGACATTTCCCCGGACATGAAGATCTCCTATGATGAACGCACCAAGAAGTTAACCATTACAGGGCTCCCTGCAGAGGTTTACCAGACTAAGGCCTGGATCTTGGAGAGAAATATGGGTATGAGTAAAACACAGGTGGATGTCCCTCCAAGTCTTTTAGACTTCCTCAAGACAGTGGATCCCATGGAGATGTCACAGGACTTGTTCACATCTCAAGGCATCACTGCCAACTACTGCATTGAGAGCAACGTGGTTGTCCTGTTGGGGAGTTCTGACCGTGTCCTTGCTGACGCAGAGAGTAAGATGAAGACGGTTTTTGCCCTGCAGACCCTGAATGTAGAAGACCAGGAAGTTCTGAAACATCACAACTGGGCGGGCCTGAAGCAGCAGCTGTTGGACACCTACAACTCCTTAAAGAAAAAAACTGTGGACATTCAGATCCACCCAGAGAGAAGAGACAAAATAACGGTGGCCGGCTTCAGGAATCCAGTGACAGAGGTCAGCCGCAGTCTGCGGGAATTTATTTTGAACTTCTCACGAGTTCAAGAAACCATTCGGGTAGAATCCTGCGCTGTTATTCGGTTCATCGACAAGAATAAATCACAAGATTGGTCCGGTATTGTCAAAGCTAACGATGTGACCGTCCACTTTGACCAAGAGAGGCCAAAAATCATCCTCGCTGGGGCTCGTCTTCACGTCCAGAAAACCAAACTCTGCTTTCAGGAGCTGACTAGTAGCCTCTTCACCGACAACTTCATCGTGGACAAGCCTGGAGCTAAGAAGTACTTCCAGTCTCAAGGAAGCATGATTCTGTCTACGATAATGGCCGAGATGAGCTGTGTGGTTGTGCTTCGCCCAGACAACCAGGAGGAAGAGGAGGAGGAGAACTACAAGGAAGAAAATGGCCTTTGTTATTGCAAAGTGCAGACCACCAGTGGAGTTCTGGTTTCGGTAAGCAGGGCAGACATCTGTAGATTCAGCGTTGATGCCGTGGTCAATGCAGCTAATGAGGAGCTACAGCACATTGGCGGCTTGGCTTTGGCGCTGCTCAGAGCTGCAGGACCAGAACTGCAGAAAATCAGCAACGACTACGTGTCCACAAATGGAAAACTACGCCCGGGTGACGCCGCCGTAACAGGTTCGTGTAACCTGCCGTGCAAGTACGTCGTACACGCAGTCGGCCCACGGTTCTCCGACTATGACAAGAAGGCGTCAGTGTCGCGTCTGAAGCTTGCAGTTAAAGAAAGTCTGACACAAGCAGAGAAGGTCAACTGCTCCACCATTGCGCTGCCAGCGATCAGCTCGGGCGTGTTTGGGTTTCCCGTTGACCTCTGTGCCGACACCATCGCTCAGGCAGTGCGCGAGTACTGTGACGGAACACAAGGTCCGAGGTCGCTGACTGAGATTCACCTGGTGGACAATAATGATAACACAGTCAGAGTCCTGGCCACAGCCGTCAACAGAGAGTTCCTTGACCTTGGACCTACTATGACAATACCACAGCAGGCAGGAGGAACAGGCCCGGGGGCTTCTGGGTAAATTGAAGAATCATTTTTATAACGATGAACTTTTACTGTTGATTAGAACATGAAACAAGGATGTGGAGATGGGTTTGAATTCTATTGTTCACGTCCGAGCAGAAATCAACGGGGTCGAGGCAGAGGTCAGACTCGGGCGCCCAGAGGACGAGGGGGGGCTGAGGGAGCAGGACCTGGATCTCAGGGAGGTCAGAGCCCCAGGGGACACACCAGGCCTGGAGGACACGGAGGGTAAGGCTTTTCCTTCTTTTCTATTTTCTGTTTCTTCTTCTTCTGTCTTCTTATTTTTGCTTTTGCGCTTCAGTCAAGTATTTTACGACCACATTATTGGAGTCCTCGATATTTATAGTAGTCGGTCCGTCACAGGGTCAGGAGCAATTCAGGACCCACGAGAACCACATACTAGTATTGTGATAGATTGCAAATCGTGGCGAGTCTGAACCTTTTTAACAAATGTTTGTCTTTTTGAGTAACGATGCTCGCTGTGATGATCAGTCCTGCTTCTTGATTGGCTGTAGGCCGGGCAGGATGGAGCAGACCACAGCTGAGGGGCTGAAGGTTGTTCTCTCGAGGGGAAACATTCAGGACCAGAATGTGAGTACTGAGAACACACAGACAAAAGACCCAAGGGGTAAAACATAAAGATGGAATATTTCTTTCAAGCTTAGTGGATGCAAATTTATACCATAATCACCACCACGGTGATGTCGAACAGCGTCTACGGCAGCGATCAAGCCTCTGCAGTCTGTCTGCAAGCTGCCATTTTCAAGTCTGCCTTGTTATTTGTGTAGTATGAAGGTGAAACATCCTCCAAACATGGTTGGATCTTTGATGTCTTACATTAACAGTGATGTTTATGACTTCATTTGCATGGTTTTTCATACCAGGTAGCAAAATATAGAGATATAAATATTATTTCTGTACAGTATGTTTGTACCAAACCAGCTTTATTAGACTGCGAGTAACACGACACTCTGTGGTCACATACTGACGTTTAAGTCATCTGTGAATCTCAAGTATTTTTACTTGAGAAATGACGTAAAAGAATCAACTTGTCCTAAATGAATCTTGATGATCAGTTAAGTAACTGGCCTTTTGGTCCACAGACTGGCGTCATCGTCAACACCATCTCAGAGAACATGAACCTGAACCAGGGAGCCGTTTCCAAAGCGGTCCTGGAGGCGGCCGGGCCCGGCCTGCAGCTGGCCGTCCGCTCTGAAGCCGGCGTGGCGACGCTGCAGCCGGCCGACGTCATCGTCACCGACGGCTTCAACCTCGCGTGTCAGAAGGTCTTTCATGCCGTTTGCCCTTTCTGGGACAACGGAAACGGCCAGGCAGAGGCGGTGAGGGCTTCTACTCACAGATGAGACAACACTTTTGTGATCGTGGCATTTTATTTTGGGAAGCTTGGTAACAGTCAAGTCCAGAGAAACGTGAGTCGCTGTAGGAGGAGTTCAGGTTCCAGCATCAACAACCGCAGCTGTAATCTGGTGAAGAGCCAAAGTCAAACCGGAACTACTGCAATTTAAACATACTTCAGTTCTGCACTGAAAATAATTCAGAAATTAAATGTTACATAACTGGATTATTACAACTGATGCATTAATGTTCGTTTAGCTCCTTCATATACGTTTGTGTAGTTTAATCTGCAGCAGTGCAACATATTTAGTTTGTCATGTTTTGGTTGTAAAATACGAATGAAGCTGTCAGATAAATGTAGCAGAGTAAATGAATAGTAGATGTAGAAAGCAGCATGAAGTGGAAATACTCGAGTACTTCACACCGCAGCTTCAGAGCATGTGGTGGGTAGTTCAGGGGAATTCGAACCAGCAACCTTCCATTTAAAGGTGTATTTATTGAACCTAATCGGCTGCATGTATTTCAGTCTTACTGGTTCTCTGCATCTTCTCGATGTCTCAGGAGTTAAAAACCATCGTCAGATTCTGTCTGCATGAGGCTGAGCGGCTTCAGATGACGTCGCTGTCCTTCCCGGCCCTCGGTACAGGAAACCTGGGCTTCCCCCGAAACCTGGTGTCCAGGGTCCTGCTGGGGGAGATCCACGCGTACAGCCGCAGAACTCCTCGCCATCTGACAGAGGTGGCCGTCGTCGTTCACCCGAGTGACAGCCAAACTGTGGACGTGAGTGTTCGCATCGTGTTCCGACAACGACAGCGATGACATTCAAATCAGAGCAGCCTAAAAATCACACAAGTCTAATTTGGGTATTGAAGCCAAAGAATAACAGAGTGCATCAAACATAACATGCCAACATGGTGTTTGTCAGTGTTTCACCAGGGAGTTCAAAGGTCAGACCGGTCAGAGAAACACCCAACATGAAGCACGGGAATTTAGCCCGCCACCATCTGGACAATCACTCGGCCAATCACAGCAGGCGCCAGGTAGGAAGACTTTCACGTAGACATTTATCTCTCTGTGGATTCATGAACGACAAAACGGACCAAACAGAATGATGTGTAAAGACACTTTAGTGTTTATGTTAGACATCAACCTCTCAGTGTAATAGATTCGATGACTTTAGAGGCAGAACGTTGACTTTAATCCAAGACATTAGAGACTTTTATCGCTATTTTGAGGCTCCAGATCCCTTTTCAAGCTCTGGGCCATGTAGAGACAAGAACCTTCAGGTTTAGAGTCCAACCAAACACTACAAGAGAAAGTGTGTGTGTGTGTGTGTGTGTGTGTGTGTGTCAGCCTCCTTCGGTCAGGTGACGTCACCCTCCCTCGGTGTGTATCGGATGCAGATGGGTCAGCTGAGCCTCGAGGTGTCGTCCGGAGACATCACCAGGGAGGCCAGTGATGTCATCATCAACTCCTCCAATCAGAACTTCACCCTTACATCAGGTGACCCGGCAGCAGCAGCAGCTGGTCACGTGTGTCACAATAAAGCAGCTCAGTGGACAAACACTTTCTAACTTCAAAAAATTTACTTTGATTTCACTTTTTCCAAATGGCACAAAAGTTTTTCTTTTCCTTTATATTTTCAGTGTATTTTCCTTCTTTCCAGTCAGCCATTGATTTCACTTCCTTTCAGTGAAGATTCGCCTGCAGAGACACGAAATGTGCTGCAGAAATAACGAATCGGTCAACATCATGTTGCCGTTTCACTGTGTGGTGATGCAGCAGGAACGTCTGAATATACCACAAGCTCTGCAAACGCTGGTCATCTTAAACATTTATTCATTTAAATGATATATTTTGTTAGATGTGTTTGATTAATGTGTCAAATGCTCGTCTCCAGGAAGTCAGAGCGCAAAGTGAAAGTCCTTATTTTGTCGGAAACGATCTCTAAGCTAAATTCAGAAGCGTGAGACTGTAAATCATTAAGCAATTGTGTGAATCATTCATCCAAAGTTACATCTATAAGCAATAAAATGCATCGTACACTCTGGTTTTACTGCTACAAGCTGACGTGTCCTGGTTGTTCTGGACCTGTAGCTTGTAACGTTCACACGCTTTGATCTGGACGACCGCGTGTTTCAGCCACAGCGTCTGTCGTTGGCGTCTTTGAGATGATGAGTCTGTGTTACAGCGGCGTCATTTACCTGCTGCTCTCTTGTCGTCGTCTCTCAGGCGTGTCCAAGGCCATCTTAGACGCCGCTGGGTTAACGGTTCAGGTGGAGTGCTCAAAGATCGGTACGTAGCTGGAAACAAACATTTACTATCCACACACTGTTTGCACCGCAGCAGCTGAGGGTTCAGATCCTGCTCAGAGGTACATTTTCTGTAGCTATTAAGAAATTAATTAAGACGATTTTCACAGCAACTCTTAAGGATTTAATTTACGAAGGATCTGAGGCACTTCTTCATCAGAAGGAAGACTCATGCAATGCAAAGGCTTCCTTTGTAGAGCCACAGTTTGATTGGACCCCTTCAGAAGCCAGACGTCGGATTGTTCAACCTTCACTGCAGAAGCAGGAGCTCCGTCGGGTCTCTGCAGGGGGCGTCTGATGACAGGATGCATTATGGGGAATGTAGGATCCAGTGTTTTGGGACTCAACTGCTGCACAGATTTAGTTTTTATTGAAACATCTATAAATATTGGATGGATTGTCATGAAATCTGTCCTCTGACTTTTCCTGTGGCGCCATCATCGGGTTGACATTTTAATTTTTCCAGTGCTCCCATCAGCCTCCGCTGCACTTTGTGTTTCGTGCTAATTAGCAAATGTTAGCGTGTTAAACTACCTGCTGAACATCAGTGTGTCGTCTTTCAATTCAATTCAATTCAGTTTTATTTCTACAGCTCTATATCATAACAAAGTTATCTCATAGCACTTGTTAATATAGAGCAAGTCCAAGCCAACTCTATATGTACAGACCCAACAATTCCACCATGAGCAGCACTAGGAGACAGTGGCAAGGAAA